>JAAXCT010002494.1:0-71053 GCA_012490785.1 Eragrostis nindensis
TACTATGTGGAAGTGGCTAAAGCTCATTGTCTTGAGAAGTTGAAAGGTTGAACAGCGAAAAATCAAAGACCCTTCTCAAATCCAAGATCCCTCGGGTTTCAAAAACTTCTTCCTTTCTCTCATTTTGTCACAAAATTCCAAATTCTGAATCACTCATAGTGGTGAAAAAGCCTGTCCTCACTCAAGAGATGCTTTCCTTATTTTCTGATATGGTTATATCTGGGGTTCGGTAAGGAGAGCATAATCTTTTGCAGATATTGTAAAATTAAGGAGGAATTCTAAAAAGTGCATTGCACATCCTCATGATTCAGTCAATGGAAAAAATGATGCATATGTAGTGACATAATGACTCGCACTTATGGCAAGAATTTCCTATGCACTCTGCCCAGAATTGCGTAGACTAGCCATTCTTGTCTTTTTTCTTTTTTTTTGAATGGGGAACTTTTCTCACTCTCTCTCTCTCTCTCTCTCTCTCTCTCTCTCTCTCTCTCTCTCTCTCTCTCTCTTTAGCAGAGAGAGGTTGCCATGATACTTAGAACAAGAGCTGGCTTCTTTATGTGGGGCAGAGAGCAATAGGATAGAAATTTCTTTACTGGTATTGATCATGGAATGATGTATGCCATAATGTGAAGGAGTCACATGCATATGTAAATGATGTATGACTGAAATTCTGAGGAGTGCATGCAACTTTAGAGAATTAAACCTTAATTAAACTCACAGCAAGAAGATTAGCTTTTTGATAAGTTTGTATAATCTGCCTGTGTTTGGCTCTAATAGGCATTTAATGAGAATTTGTGACAGTCAGATCGAAAGGTAAAGTAGGATTTCCGAGAAAATCATGGAAAGATAGGAGTCAAGATTTATGCATATATCAAACCTTACAACAAAATTGACAGGAGCGTCATTAATAAAATTTTGTGAGCAAGGAGAAATTGTGAAATAAATTGTCATAAAACTGATGACGTGAAGAAGATTTTTATTTGGTTTTATCTTCGGAAAATCTTTTCTTTTTATTAGCGAACAGGTGAAACAGATAGAGGGGATCGAAAGGGACGTGTCAGGAAAAACTGGACCTGAGTGGAGTACGAGCCAGGCCGGCCGGCCAGGTGTGTGGGCCGGCTGGTGGGGTCAGTGCCCCGTTCCGCCTCTGTTTCGTCGTGGCAGTGCGCAATCACCTGTACAACATTTTTATCCTGCGCGCTCGGGGAAAATGTGAGTGTGCAGAGGAGTACTTAGAGGCAATTTTATTTTATTCCAGAGGAGTATTGGGCGCTTTTACATTAGGAAATAAATGAATGAAACAAATCTAAATTAATACAAAGCAAACCTAATCGAATTCAAAGCAAATTTGAATTAAAAACAAACTAGCGCTACTCTCTAATCCTAATGCTCCTATGGCGAAGGGGCCTCGAAGTGCTCGCTGAACCCCGTTAGCTTGTAGAGCCTCTTCATCTTGGCCATAGCTCCCTTCCGGACAAGATTAATCTTGTCCTTGTTGTCCTCCAGATCCATGTACACCTCGGCCTGGTAGTCCTCCACCTTAATGAGGCGCCTCTCCATACTTCAGAGCGCATCAAGCAGCTCCTTGTTGGTGTCCTTGGTGCCATCACTAAACTCCATCTGACCGGGAGGACCGGTGATCGACGGCGGCGAGCGGCGACGCATCTTCTGCGAGGGCGAAGAGTCATGCGACTCCGTCCTCACTAGGTACCCCTTGGGCGCCTTGTGGTACATCACCTTCTCGCACCCCCGTCTTCCCTTAGCACCCAGGTAGGTGAAGGGGGAGCGTTCTCATAGGCATCATTAGATGTCCTATGAGAAGACTCGTCCTTAGACAGGGACTGGCTGGCGTCCGTGGGATCGTCTGAGACCTCCTCGTACTGCTCCACCTCGGGGTACACCGGCGCGATCTCCACCTTTGGAGTGGGAGTAGGGAGCGCTGGAGATTTCCCCGTCTTGGGGGATAGCTCGTCGATCACGGGATGCATCATCCGTGCGGTACTGTTTCTTCCCGACGCCACCAGAGGGGGACAGGAACCTCCCAGAATTGGGGCTCGCGCTGGCCCTGGCCGGGCTCCTGCCGCGCCTGGGGCTGGCCGGCTGGCCCCAGATGCGAGCAGCTCCGCCTCCAGGTGGGCGTCCCAGGCATCCACGAAGTTGAGGTGCCTCGCCGCGCTCGATCCCTCGCCGTTGTTGACCGGAATTTGATCAAGATATGCGGATCTCTGCCTCCGGGCGGCGATGTTGGAGGCTCTTCGACTGGGGGCATTGGAATTGGTGGGAGACATGGTGGAGAAACTCTGGTTTGGTGCCTTCTCAGCCATGGCCGAAATTTGGAGATGGAGGAGTGGAGTGAAAATGAATTTTCAATGTGTTCTTTAAGAAGGAAAATCCACTCCGGGCGAGATAGGCTCCGAATCGCAGGGTAGGGTTTGGTATTCTGGTTGGCTTGATCGGGGGCGCCGCCACAAAAAGTTTTGAAATTTTTTGAAAAAGTGATGGGCCGGCCGGCCTGCTCTTCCCCCGAAAACAAAATTCTTTATTTTTATTTATTTCTAAGGCAAATAAAAAATATGAAAAAGGAAAAATACAAGGCTCGGTTAAGGTCGGGGCTAGACCGTAGATGATGGGCTTTGGATTCATGTGAACTCGATGACATCTACTTCCTCGAGTTCCGGCATGGAGGGTTCTAGAAAAACTTTTAAGCGCTGGTCATTTACCTTAAAGTACTCTCCACATTGCCTAGGAGAGTGACGGCCCCATGGCTAGATGTTTCCACCACAGTGTAGGGGCCATCCCACTTACTTCTAAGCTTACCATGACCAAATAATTTAACACGGCAGTTATACATAAGTACCTTATCACCTGGCGTAAAGTGCTTCTCCCGGATGCGCTTGTCGTGCCACCTTTTCGTCCGCTCCTTGTAGAGCTTCGAACTGTGGTATGCTTTCTCCCTCAATTCTTCGAGCTCGGAGATCTGCATCTGCCGCTTGACTTGGGCTTGGTCCAGGTCCATGTTCCATTTATTGATCGCCCAGTAAGCCATGAACTCGAGCTCGACGGGCAGGTGACATGTCTTCCCGTATACCAGCTGGTATGGAGTCATGCCGATTGGAGTCTTGTAAGCTGTCCTATATGCCCATAATGCTTCATGCAGCTTCGACTTCCAATTCTTGCCCATTTGATTAATAGTCTTCAGGAGGATGTTCTTGATTTGTTTATTGGACGTCTCCGCTTGATCGCTAGTCTGTGGGTGATATGGGGTCGCCACCCTATGCTCAATACCCAGAGACAGGAGCATTTTTCTGAATGTCGTGTCAATAAAGTGTGAACCCCCATCACTGATTAGTACTCTTGGTGTACCGAATCGTGGGAAGATGACTTCTTGGAGCATTTTCTTGGAGTTGGTGGAGTCAGCGTTTCGACAAGGAAGAGCTTCCACCTATTTGGAGACGTAATCAACTGCTACAAGAATATATTCATATCCCTCAGAGTTTGGGAAGGGCCCCATGAAGTCTATGCCCCAACAATCGAAGACATCGATTTGAAGATTACTTGTTAAAGGCATAGCGTCACGAGCATTAATACCTCCTACTTTCTGACAGCGAGAACATCTCCGCACATACTCCCTTGCATCTAGGTACATGGTTGGCCAATAAAAGCCACTTTGCCAGACTTTGGCACTTCTACAAATTGCTCCATAGTGACCCCCAAAGGCTGATGAATGACATCTGTCAATTATTTGCATAGCCTCACATACGGGTAGACATCTTCTCAAGAGACCATCGGTGCAGACTTTATATAAATATGGTTCATCCCATAAGTAGTACTTGCTGTCCCTGATGATCTTCTTTTTATCCTCCCCTGGTGGTATGTATCCTGCTACAATGTAGTTGACGATGTTTGCATACCAAGGGCCGGTGCTTGTTACTTTTAGTAACATTTCATCTCTCAAGCAATCGTTGATGGGTAGTCCGGTAGGATCTTCCGTCTGCAGCCGCGAGAGATGATCTGCCATAGTATTCTCCACCCCTTTTCTGTCTCTGATTTCCAAATCAAATTCTTGAAGGAGGGGTATCCAACGAATAAGACGTGGCTTCGCATCTTTCTTTGTCAGGAGGTATTTGAGGGCTGCATGATCTGAGTAGATTATAACCTTGGCCCCAACCAAATACGATCTGAACTTGTCAATAGCATACACCACAGCTAACAATTCCTTCTCAGTGGTTGCATAATTGAGTTGAGATCCAGTGAGAGTCTTGCTAGCATAGGCGATGGCGTGATGCCTCTTATCCTTGGTCTGTCCCAACACTGCTCCTACGGCGTAGTCACTTGCGTCGCCAATGATTTCGAACGGGAGTGACCAATCAGGTGGCTGGATAATGGGGGCTGATATCAAAGCTGTCTTTAGTTCATTGAATGCCTCCATGCACTTGTTGTCGAAGACGAACGGTGCATCCTTAGCCAAAAGACTAGTAAGAGGTCGAACCTTCTTGGAGAAGTCCTTGATGAATCTTCTATAAAAGCCGGCATGTCCCAAGAAGCTGCGGATCCCTTTTATGTTCCTCGGGGGTGGAAGCGACTCAATTACCTCAACCTTGGCTTTGTCGACTTCAATCCCACGGGCAGAGACCATATGTCCCAGGACTATTCCCTCTGTCACCATAAAGTGGCATTTCTCCCAATTTAAAACTAAATCCGCATCTTTGCATTTCTGGAGTACCTTCTCAAGGTTCTGGAGGCATCTGTTGAATGTTTCACCATAGACTGAGAAATCATCCATGAACACTTCCATTATCTTCTCAACTAGATCCGAGAAGATAGCCATCATGCATCTCTGGAAAGAGGCTGGTGCATTACACAATCCGAACGACATTCGTCGGTAAGCGAAAGTGCCGTATGGACATGTGAAGGTGGTCTTGTCTTGGTCATCAGGGTGGATAGGAATCTGATGGTACCCTGAATAACCGTCAAGGAAGCAAAAGAACGAATGCTTCGCCAATCGTTCGAGCATCTCATCAATGAACGGGAGTGGGTAGTGATCTTTCCTGGTTGCCTTGTTGAGCTTCCTGCAATCGATGCACATCCTCCATCCTGTCACTGCACGCTGAGGGATTAGCTCATTTTTTTCATTCTTCACAACAGTCATCCCTCCTTTCTTCGGCACCACCTGGACGGGGCTAACCCATTGACTATCTTGAACTGGGTAGATAATACCTGCCTTGAGGAGCTTCAAAATTTCTTTCTTGACTACCTCTCTCATGGCATTATTCAAGCGTCGTTGGTGCTCACGCACAGGCTTATGGTTGGGTCCCATCGGGATTCGGTGTGTGCAGAATTCTGGGCTGATTCCCTTGAGGTCTGCTAGTGAGTAGCCTATTCCTGATCGGTATTTTTCTAGCACGGCTACTAGCTTCTTCTCTTCTTCCTCTAACATCTTATCACTAATGATGACAGGCGTTGCCTGGTCCTTGAAAAGGAAACTATACTTGAGACCTGGTGGCAGCGGTTTGAGCTCGACGGTTGTTGGAGCTGGTTCTTCTTGCTTATTAAGTGGAACATAGGGGGAAGGGTCTTCATCTTCATTGAAGTATTGTACGTCTCCCTCCGTATCAAGCTGTGAAGCTTCTAAGAATTCAACGGCCGCTGCTTCTTCTATGGCCGTGTATTCATCCATCTTCTCAGGTTCTTCCTCTGCCTTTGCATTGAGTGTCCTTCTGATATCGATGGAGATGCTTTGTTTCCCCATTGGGACTTCCAACTCCTCTTGGGCGCTTCTCATCTTCGTGAGTGCTGCAATTGGAGTTCCAATCAGAAAGAAGTTCTTGTCGGGTATGTCGAAGATATAGAAATTCATGAGCAGAGGTTGCCCATTAATTTCTATCTCCAATTCTCGCAAGATCCCTTTGGCTCGATAACACTTGTTCCGAAATATCAGCCTTTTTCCTGATGGTATTAGGCTTGATATCTCTATTGCCAATTGCTGGGCCCGCTGTTTTGACAGAATATTTACTCCAGCTTTCAAGTCATAGCTAGCCTCAATTGGTGGTACATGCTCATATTTTACCAGAATGCTGCCAGGCTTTTTGTTAAGCCTGACGGCCTTCTTTGAGCATTCTGTTTCTTGGAGCCAATCCTCACTGAAGACGGCAGAAAGTTGCTGTAGACGTTTATCTTGCTCTGCCTTGTCTTCCCAATCTAGCTCATCCAGCTCAGCCTCCTCGACATAGCAATTCTTCTCCACAGGGTATTCTCTTGTGCTATCGAATCTTGATAAATCTACCTCTTCCTCATATGGTAGGAGAGGGAGAGTAGACTCAACTTGATTCTGACCTTCGGAGAGAATTTGACTATCCTTGAATAGCGTTGGATTCGAGGGGCAGACATAGAATGGTTCTTGTGCTGCCTCTGAAGCTGGCTGTGGTCGAGGTGGTTCTGCTTGGGGTTGTAACATACATACACACTTCTTTGGTTCTGGTGGGCTAGAAGGTGTCTCAACTATGGTCTGTGCCTCTTCTTCATATATTTCAGAGGCACATGCATCATAGGAGCCCAAGTTGCTGAGAATTTTTCCCAACACATCAAACCCTTCTTCAATTGTTTTGTATAAGAACGACCCTCCTGAAGCTGTATCCAAGAAGTTACGGCTGTTCGGAGCGAGTCCCGCAGCAACATGTTGAAGGAGTATCGGTGATGGAATTCCCAGATCTGGTCCTTCAAGAGTGTAGGTCAGGAAACGGTCCCAGGCAGCTCCTAATGGCTCATTACTGCCCTGCTCGAAGGTAATGATCTTCTTGCGAAGAGCAATAACCTTGTGGAGAGGGAAGTACTTGAGACAGAAGAGCTTCCGGAGAGCAGCCCAATCTCCCTGAGCTTCACTTACATGCTTGGCATACCAGACCTCTGCATTGCTAGTGATGGAGAACGGAAACAGCAACCATCTGAAACTGTCTCTCGGGACTCCTGATGTAACAACTGTGGAACAGAGCCTCTCGAAGTAGCGCATATGTGTGTACGGATTTTCATGATCTTCCCCGCGGAACTCAGATCCCCTTACCAATGCAATCAGCTCTGGACGAATCTCATAGCTGGCGGCTGTGATTGGCTTGGATGCTGGTGCAGGCTCCAACAATGCTCCTTTCGGAGCAGCAGCGTCGAAGATCGACAGAGTATCCATGATATGATATGATAATAAAAGAAAAACAAAAAGAAATGCGAAAAGAAAACAAAAGAGAATGAAAACCTTTAACGGGAGCCTCTAGGTTCGAGTTCTAGCACAGCTTACCGTTCCCTGGCAACGGCGCCAGAAAGCTTGTTGGCAGTCCTCAGGCCTAACAGAAATTAATCCGCAAGCGTACGGATACCGATGTAGCTTTCACCACAAAGAGTATTCCTAGGGTATCGAATCCACAGGAAACGTATAGTGCACTAAAGCCTAAACACTAGAGGGATTGATCCGTAAAAGGTGGCACACGGAAGCGGAGTTTGCAACAATAATTAAAAAGATCTTCTGGCCAGGCAATCTAATGATAAGAAGTTATGTAGCTGGGCAATTTGGTAAGGGTCTTACTCTATCATTCGTTTCGGGGCACACGCATGCCAGAGCAGCAACCCGATAATTAGGTTCAACTGCCAAGGGGAACTACGTGCTATTGAGAACCCTACTAAAAACAATAACCCGGACGTGGTGGATTACAGAGACCGGTATGCCTGTCACACATACTCGCGGCTACCATCCTCCGTGGGGTCAAGAGCAAACCAGGGATAACTTTAGATCTAAACACCACGTTTACATCTATCGTTACAACTAGCAAAGATCTAATAAGCTAGTCTATGCAATAAATAAATAAATATTTACTGCACACCTGGAACCCACAAATAAATAAAGCAGAATACCTTACTTCATTGCCCGACCAATAATCTTCTTACATGTTGCCCGGCCTGGAAGACTAAGATAACTACTCCCAAGCGAGGAGCATACCCGAGGCGACGAAGAAGCAGAGTCCCGACATCCCCGGGGCCTCTAGCTCTCCTTTCCTCTTACTCACTCACTACCAGCAGTGCTACGCTACTACCAAAAGACTAAATGAAGTATGAATCAAGGTGCGAGTTGCTCTGAAGCTGGACAGTGGTATTTATAGCCTGCTGGAGTCGGTGTGCATCTTATAGCCGAAGGAGGAGTGGCGGGCGCGCCAACGTAGGCCGGCCGGCCTAGTAGGGTGGCCGGCCGGCCACTGATGTGGTCGGTTTGCCACCGACTTCTTCCTGGACGGCTCTGATCAGCTCCCGATGGCGGTAAGAAGGTCAGTTTCCTCGTGGGGTCGGCAGAAGTTAAGTGGCCTTCACGATTTGGCCCAAAAGCCCATGTTCTAGAATGACGGTTGTTTGATATTGGGCTGGACCTTGAATTCTATGTGGGGAAGCTGCAGGAAGGCCTCTGGGATGAGCTGGACTTGGGCTGGAGCCTGAGTAGGCCGGCCGGCCTATGATTGGGCCGGTCGGTGGGCTTTGGCTCCATTTCCTGTGAATTTCGTCTATATTGCTCCCAGTATTCAAATACTCCAACAAAACTTGTGGAGAGCTATTAATATAAAAGAATGTTCATTTTATCCTTGTTTGATGGCTTTTATTGAATGGTGTTGGCGGTAAAATATACGTTATAAACACCGCCAACAATGACCACCCGAAGAGTCTTCTGAGCTGGTCTGAGTTACTTGGCTGAACCTATTGATGAAGAAGACGTACTTGGCGATAGGGCTGCCGCTCACCAGGCTGGTACCGGTCAAAGAGCCTTTCCAGAAACCTTCTCTAGGCCATTGGGCAAGATCAATCTGGAAGTCACGGTGGGGCACAAAGATAACTGAAGGACAGAGATCCTGACATTCGAAGTGGCTGACTTCGAGTCCGCCTACAATTGCATCCTCGGCAGGTCTTTCTTGTTCAAGTTCATAGCGGCTGCCCACTTTACGTATGGCATGTTGAAAATCCCGGGGCCCAAGGATGTAATCACAGTGCATGCAGACATGGAGCAAGCTATCTGGTACGACCTTAATGCGCTGGCATTGGCCGGGCATTTTGAATCTGAAGAACCGAAGTCTGCCCCGCCAGCCATGATGCAGAAGAATGATCGTACACAGGCTGCTACACCTGTTGATAAGACTCTGGAGATCCCAAAGGATGTCA
The DNA here is from genome assembly GCA_012490785.1 of Eragrostis nindensis. Classification (NCBI taxonomy): domain Eukaryota; kingdom Viridiplantae; phylum Streptophyta; class Magnoliopsida; order Poales; family Poaceae; genus Eragrostis; species Eragrostis nindensis. Next base: position 9,184 of record JAAXCT010002494.1, read on the forward strand.
TACTGGCGCTCTCGGTGCCACTGTCGACGCTTCCTGAGCCTTCGAAGGCTGGTGAGAACCGAGGCAATCTGGGGAACAAGAATATTCTGCTCAGTGAAGAAGACCCCACTAAGAGGACCACCATTGGTGGTAACCTCGATGCTAAATAGGAAAGCACGCTCGTAGCTTTCCTCTGGGAGAATGTGGATGTCTTCGCATGGAAGTCTTCTGACATACCCGGGATCTCTAGAGAGGTGATCGAGCATAAATTGGAGATCGATTCGTCTTTTAAACCGGTCAAGCAGAAGCAGAGGAGGTATACATCGGACAAACGCGACGCCATACATGAGGAGGTGACTAGGCTTCTTCAAGCCGGGTTCTTTAGAACGGTCGACTGTCCCGAGTGGTTAGCGAATCCTGTATTAGTTCTTAAACCTGATGGTTCGTGGGCATGTACGTTGATTATACTAGTATGAATAAGACTTCTCCCAAAGATGAATATCCACTTCGTAGTATAGATCATATTGTAGACTCTTCCGTATGCTGCAAACAAGGACAATGTGGATATCATAATCACGATAATAGATTCTTAGTTTTCCCCGGCGGGCCCCACAATTTACTGTTTTCCTGTTACTCTGTAGCTCTCCGGCGCTGGCCGTCCGATCGTCATCCCTCCGCTGACGTTCCTACGCCCCTCGCGGCCCCGCCTGTACACCACACTGCGTTGAAAAAATCATCGTCTCCCCTTCCCGATTCTTCTCGACTCGCCCGTGTCCATCTTCCTCCCAGCAACCCCCTTCCCGATCCTTCCTCTCCTGGCTTCCCCAATGCCGGCGCTTCTCCCCTAGCGAAATCGACCGCAACCCGGCCTCCCCGATGCCGGCGCTAGCCTCCAGTGGCGCCACCTACTCCCCAATCTGGTCCCCCGATCACCCGCTGCCTCTGCTCCAAGTCGAGGAAGATGGAGAAGCTACCACGGCCTGCCGTCGACCGTCCGTAGAGCTGCGGCGTTGACCCACTTGAGGGTCATCCTAATAGACTGGGATACGAGGATCCGGTAAGTGTCAACTAGCAACCGATCATTCAATCTGTACGAGATGACCCTCGCCGTCTCCAATAGATAGATAGATGATTGGAGCAGATCGATGTGCATATGTAATGTCCTGCTAGGAAACAAAAATATTAGTACCATTTCGGATTTAGACTCATTCTTCTTGATTATTCAGTTAATACTTTACTAATAGCGCACATTCATGCAGTGGACACATTTTGCAACTATTTATGGTGTTCTTCGTGTGTCATGCTCTTTACGGATTGCCCCTTCCATCCCTACATTATTGATTTATTTCTTTACACTGAAATATTTTTATGCAGTCCAATATGCTGATGATTTCAGAGAGGCAGTCAATGTAACACTGAAATATTTTTCTGCAGTCCATTATGCTGGTGATTTCAGAGAGACAACAGCCAATGTAACTACGCTCTAGGCTCCATGACAACCAGTGGAAGGCTTTTTAACTATCGACCATACCATACAAATTAGGTATTGTTGCTATTGTAGGGTTGAATAATCTGAAAAAAATGTATATTGCTTTGTTTATGAACAAGCTTTGCTGTTTACATGCAGAAACACAATGAAGGGCACTGGTTGTTCAATCAGCCAAATGATGTTTTCGTGAGACCAGCTGTGATGACTGGAGGAAGGAGGGACAACTATTTTGAACCATATAAAGAGGGATTTTTTTGGCAGAATTTGTTTCATCGGCTTGCCAAGTGCCCAAGCAAATGCCTCAATGCAAGGTAACATTTTAAACCTTGAAACTTTTCCTGCATTGAACGTCATATCGTTAGTGATATTTAAACATCTGTGCAACAATACTTTCCGTGGAATATCAGCTGTACTAACTATTGTATCCGTTTGATTGGCGTTGGTAATTCACCTAAAAATATATTCTGGGCTCAGTAATTGCAAGGATTCTATAGATGATAAACAACTAAACCCGCTGAAACTGCTAGAGCATGAAACAACTTCTGTAGAAAAAGTCAGCTGAAACTACAAATATTGGTTCATTACCAATAGTATTACTGCAATAGTTTCATGTTTTAGAATGCTCACAAATTTGGTAAACATAAATGCTGAGAAGTGTTATATATTACTTAGATGCCGCAAAACCTTGAAGATTTCACTAACCTAGCATATCGTGAATTTTTCTAATGTCAGCTATGTCGTCTCTCTGTTTCGAATGTGCTCAGAACAATTTCAAATTTCCTACTCAATAATTTGTGCCATTGTTATCCTTAGCCAACGACAGTACGTAAGAGATCTAGCATGGTCCTGGCCTTCTGGGTTGAGTATTTACTTAACATATCTGTTGCAACACTGTCACCTTTGGTTACCTCTAACTATATCATAAAAAATGAAAACAACAATCTAATATTGCAGGTATGAAACGCAACCTTGCCTGCATATGAATATCTGATATATTTCTCAGTCTGTTTTGGTATGTAAAAATAGTGTCCATGAGTGAAAGCCTTTATATGCATCTCCAGTTTACATAATAAAAATATCTGATTCTCATTAAAACTGTATCTTGCATTGATTTTCAGTACCTTCCTGCTTATTTAGTTAACTGTTATGCCAATTTGCAGATGGTTCTTTATGAAGTTGTTTGTTGACAAGCTTCAGAGGTACATCACATTTTTTACCACTTTGGCTTATCAATGAAGCATCAATGTAATATCCGAATACATTGTTGATCGTCATCCTTTACAGGGAGGCAGCTCAAGTGATAAACAAAATCCATCGAGGTGTTGCTAACTTATATCTCAGAACAGCCAATGAATACTGCAATCAACATGCTGCTTTTGCATTTGCAGATCAGCTTATAAGAAATTGCTAAATTTTCCTTTCACCCCGCACTTCAAGTTAATTAAGTCTGGGTTAAAACACGGCTGGGTCACACACAACATGTCTGACGAGCTTAATTAAGTTTCGGTTAAAACATAGTTTTTGTTCCAGTTTGATAGCCCAATATAAATCTTGCGAGAATTGTTTACTTATTTCTGATTGGCAAAGATAGGTTACATGTATCAATTAGCAAAGTTATCTCCCTTTTTCTCTATGCAGGAACAAACATTGACTCCTGCGCCGCAGTTTCTTCAATCTCTGGATGATTTTAGTGTTCAAGCAGTTGTGATGACAGAGTGAAGGAGAGCTGAGATTGTTACAATCGCCCTTCCATGTAGTTTTTCTATCAAGTTCTCAGGAGAATCCTTCAATACAGGGTAAAGATTTTGATGCATGGTATGTTCGAAATTACATCTTCATAATTTCCAGTTTGACATCCATATGAATCTAGCAATGTATGACAAACCTGTGTACTTAGGCTCTATCTCAGTTGGAAGTTTAGAGCTGTAATCATACATAAATTTCCTTCGGCATCACTGCTTATTCAGGTAGTAAATGGAGGTGATATAATCTGATTTGTATCTTTTTCTTTTATGTGGGTGACTCTTGGGGATCACCTAATTAATTGTGAGAAGAATCTTGGTTACTCATTAGCATTCTAGATGTTCTCCTTTCTGAATAATCTAAAATAGAAAAGGTGAAAATTATTCTGAACTGACTACTTCTATAATGTCTGCCACGACACCCTTTTATGCGAGTTATAAATGCATGTAAACTGGATCAGCTTTTTAGCTGTTTTGGTTTTTCCGGTTCCTAAGTAAAATCCTTGATGTCTTTTCCATCTCAAAATGTGTTTGAAACCACCACAGCCAACAATAGTTTCATGGAAGCTGCATCCGATGTTTGCTGTGTTGTAGAATCAACAATGTTTGGATGCAGTTTGTGCTACATATAGGACCAGTCGTTGCTGCAACATGGCTTCCTACTGAAAAAGAAAATGCCTTACCTTCAATTTTTAGGTCCTCTTTTGATGGCATGTTACGAAAATCTGCTCGCAAATAGGAAGCCCAATGAAACTCAAGCTGAGCGTTCATGTTGAATTAGGTACGTATACATTCACATGAAGTTGTGCTTACATCAGTTATATCTCAAATGATTGTTTAGTTGTGTTAGATATGTCACCAATTAACATGTTATCACTGAAGTTAGATATATAATCCTCCCTCGATTTTTTTTAGAGATATATAAAGAAAGAGAATGCTGAGTTCGTAAAATTTACAGATGTGTCTGTGCTGGGACAGTATGGTTACCGACACATTGTCATGGTGTTTGTTTTGTGCAGCACATGAAGCAGGTCATGTTCTGTTGGTGTTGAGATTCATTTAGATCTTCACAACAAGAAGCCACCATTATATTTACGTTTCTTATATCTGCCACTCAACTAGAATGGGCAGTGATACATCAGTGAGTAACTTATTTCCTCTCTTTTGTTTGATGTGCCAAAAGTTTCGTTTACTGATTACCTACACCTACATTCAGTTCAATCATATAATGTTCAGTGTCGCTCTCAAAAGTGTTCTGCTCCGAGGAATTTATGTGCTTCCTGAAAAATTTGAGCGCAAGCTGACGGCGGTGATGATAATGCACCATCACATAGCAAACTGAATGTCCTATGGCAACAATCTTGATTTCTCAACAAGTCTGTCCATTGAAAAGACAATGTATTTGTGAAAACAGTGTGGTTATTAGACCATGTTTGATCATACAATGTATTTCTCAACTGATTTCTTTTTAGTTAGTCTACTCCAGCTTGGAGATCATAACTTGGATTATTTGTCCATATGTTGACCTTTTAGATCTGAGAATTATGCCCACATGTGCCATTTGCGATATGTACTTCGACCAAAAACTACAAATTACAATGGATTTTTGGCTATGCTACTACATATGCCGCGGGGTCGCTTTCTAGTTAGTAACAATGTCGGGGTGGGATTATGGATCAGGTACAGGCAGGGAGAGAGGTGGAACACACGGATGTTGCTGCAAAAAGGAATTCTCTGTAATTTATATTTTCATGACTTAATTCGGTTTGTTAAAATAGCTGGATTTAACAGAAATATGTAATAGCAGCAATAAGATGGAGTACAAAGGACCTACATTATTTATTTAGTTTGGTATGTAGGGAGAGCAATAATACTCACTAGTTTCTAAATCGTACTTCACTTTTCTTATTTAGTTAGTTTGGTTTGTTCATTGGTGGTAACATGGACAATGGATAGATCAATTGACTGATTGACTTCTGAATTGTACTCAATTTTCTGTACCTATAGATGGACAAGCATTCTTGTCAGTAATTTGTTGCTATGTTTTGACCTATATTATATTTGTTGCTATATTATATTGTTATGGACCAACTTTTTGAAGTAGAAGAAACAATTTGCACAATCCTGGTGGCATGCACTTAGTTGCAATGTTTGTTTTTTTTGGGGGTTCAGGAGCATAATGATCTCTTAAACAATCACATATGGTTATATGATCTCATTGTTTAGATGACGCAGCCATCAACTGTTGAGAGGCAGCCAATGTGTTCATGATCTCATTCTTGTCACTTGTACTCATGATCCCTCCTTTTCCCCTTTGATTCATGTCATGAAACTTGCTATATTATGAGAGAAAAAATGTATTCCTTTTTATTTGACCCTTAAGTTATTGAAGTCTTATTTGTAGTGCCTGAATAGTTCATTAGTGCATTTGTAATAGTTTTCTCTCTGGAATCAGTGTCTACCTGCATATTGTGCTTTTGTATCATGGACTTTTTATTTAGATGAAATAATGTTAGACGACAGTTGTATGTTTGTAAAACAATATCGTGGTTTTCTTTCGGCTAGCCCATGGCAATGCATGGGCACTTTTGTTAGTACTTACTATTTTCAACAAAAATATAGAGACCTACTATTATATAGCCAGTTATAGACTAACTTATTTTGTGGCCACTTCAGTATAGTAAATTACGACATTCGCTTAAAGTGATTTACAGCATTTTGCTACATGATTTACTACACTTTTACCATGGTTTTTGCTTGTCACACGTGTGTTCGGAACTGGATTCCATGGCTCACGGGGACTTGTGAAAACTAAAGATAAATTCGAAGGCCGCTGGTGCATTTCACTCTTTATTTGAAGATCGGAGTCCATTTTCCGACCAAATATTAATCTGCCAATGACTTGTAGAATTCACATGCGTAACTGATACATGAGAGTGACATATAACGCATATTTTCAATGATACTAGGAAAGAAATTATTTTGAAATTTTCTTTGTTGACTTTGCATAAACTGTAGGTATTTACAGAAAGCCGTATAATTTTCAACATAAGATGAATGTTTCAAAGCTTCGACCAAAGATATGACGCGTTGGCAAGTCAACTGCGTGAACTCAAATGAAAAGCTACGATTCCGTGGCCATGGTCAGTTGGTCACACCTTGAATATTTTAGCTCCATGAATGGATGAAAGTACACATTTACAAGATATTGTTCTAACTATTGCTGCATCATATTATCGCAAAACAGGAAATGTTCTTTCTCAGCTCTTTCCAGCCGTCATCATACCTATGTGCATGAAAATAGCAATAATGGAGTGACCACGTCACATATATACATAACAAAAATTACATACATGTAGGCCACCGAGGGAGTGAGTCCCTTTCAAAACCCTAACATTACACAAGGTTTTGACGGAGCAGCGGCTGAACTTCGTTACCGGCTTCCCCGCCTCCATCCCGTGCCTTCCACAGGTTCTTGAAGAAGCCAGGTAGCCTTTGCTGCTGCTCTGCCTTGGGAGCTGGAATGGAGTCGATCATATCCCCTGGTCCTTGCGCGGCCAGTTTCATCGCATTTGGTGATGAACTCTGCACATGCTGGAGGCATACTTGCACAGCATCATGCACTCGCACAAAGCACCACCCAGCACCGATCAATTCGATGATGCCTGATCTAGACAGCAGCAAGTGCACCTGCCTGTTCGGATTTGCTATGGCAATCTGTAGTCAATAAAGAATTGTCTCTCAGTGTTTGAAATGCTGCGTCTAAACTACACACTTGTTATTAGTTTTTAAGTGCAAGTGCAACAATTAAGAGGCCCATCAGTAGAACCTGGATATGACGCGCTTTGTATTCTTGGTGCAAGTCCTTAAGAGCTTGAACAGCACTTGAGTCAATATATGTAACAGCTGCATGACAAAATTTTGTATCAATTTAACAAGTGATCCAGATAATATGATGTTCATAAGTTTCTTTATTTTATTCAAGTAAAAAAGGAAACCATTTGTGCTATACAACAGATTTACAGGAGCATCTTGCAAACAATGGCAAATAAAAATCTTACGGGACATCTCGAGTATCACGAAATAGACCCTTCCAACATCAAGTCCCCTGTTTGAATTTGGAAAATTGAGCTCATACTCACGCAACCTGACAAAGGATTGTGTTTATCACAAGCACTTTTATTATCTTTAAACAGACAATCATAATAGGGCAAATGATTAAAACAGATCGAAAGATTTACCTGTCTTTGATGTAGCTAATGTTGGCAAAGTAGATTGGCGCATCAATTCGAACAACTACTATACCATTGTATGTATAGGCCTCAGGATACTGTAACGTGTTCCTGTACACAGTGGTGCCAGGTAGACGGCCCAATACAGCTGCAGAAGGCCCAATAAACAGATTAGCTCCAACTAAACAGTTAGATTTTTTTTAACCCGGTAATGGTTAGGAAGAATTGTGAAGTTCACTAGTATCCTCCTAAGAAATAAGGAAGAGAAAGCATCTAAAAGAGGGGCAGAGTCCAAAAGAATGATAGTTTCCGAGTTCAAGAAAAGATGTTGTACTCAGGGTCTCATTCTAGATTCATAAGAAATCCTGGAGCAAAACTAAATCCGACTTATTTTGATTTGGTAATTGAAATGAAAAAATAAACAAATTTGACTTCCCATGGCATTACACTGGCCACTGTCATTGCACGAAGGCGATTGACAGAAAGGAACGGGCCAAGGCAGCACCAGATTTAGGTGGTGGGGTCCTAGAGCAGAATGGGATATCAGGAAAGGATTCTTGTAACCTCCAGCGAAGTGCAAAATGTTCTGATGGCTTGCCATGAGAAATAAATGTTGGACGGCGGATCAGCTAGCAAAGTGGGGACTGTTCCATCCAGATCAATGCTTACTATGTGATCAAGAGGAAGAAACAGTCCAACACATACTTACGACATGTGTATTTGCGAGACAGTTGTTGCATAGTGTGCTTAGTCCACTTGGGTTGCAACAGCTGGTGCCTCGCAGTACAGAACACAATTTTGCTTCTTGGTGGAGGAGGGCCAGCAAAAGAATCAACAAGGAGCATAGGAAAGGTGTCAACACCCTCATTATTTTAGGCGTTTAGATGCTATGGAAGCAACAAAATGCATGTGTTTTTGATGGAGACTTGCCAAGTGTACAAGCAACGTTGTGGAACCTGAAACTAGAAGCTCATCTCTGGTCTCTTGCTGGAGCTGCAAGCTACAGGGGCTTGGGTTAGGCCGGCTTGAGCCTTCGGACTAGAATAATAGTCATAGTTGGGTCGTTTGTTGTAATCCCCAGAAAGTTTACACCTCCCTCTTACCGTGATCCTAGTAACAGGGGGTCGATTGTATGGACTGGGCTTTCCTATAATACAAAGATACGTAGCTTTCCTGCGTATTCAAGAAAAAAAAATATTGGGCTGGGCAACTGCTTTTATAATTGTTTCTAATTTCCTGTAAATGATCAGTATAGAGATCTTTTGTGGCCATTGTCTCTTTGACATTTGTTTGTTCAATTTTCTGTGATATACATGATGGAAAACTACCTTGTATATGTGGATTTAGAAAGTCATGATATTGGAACCGAAACCCTGGACTGATTGGAACCAACTTCCATACCTATATGCGGATTTGCCGATTCATGGATGACAAAGGCCAATGAGAATCCAACCTACAAACAAAGATATTACAAGAAAAGATCCATTATGTCAAAGTTGACAAATCTGCATGAATTCGGGAAAAAAGAAAGAGAACTATATTCTTACCCCAACAAGAACACCAATCTCAATTCCAAAAACTAATGTTGTGATAAATGTGATTGCCCATAGAAAGAAATCCTTCTTATCAATACCCCACAAGAAGATAGCTTCGTCATAATCTACCTAACATTAGAACAACAATATCCAATAGAAGAATCAGTTGTGAAAATGGTTAAATCATATAATAAAAATTCAAAACAAAGAATGAGTACTGGAAAACAAAATGAGAAGGCATATGTTACAGATCAAACATGAAGCTAAAAGGAAAAATAGAATTATAATTTTATTTCTGTGGGAAAAGCACTACAATGCCAGTAGGCACCAAAACTACATGTTTCACAGTATGTGATAGGACATTAAAATGCACTTACCAGTCCAGTGACGGCAGAAATCACAATTGCAGCTAATGCACACTGTGGGAAAATTTAGATCAAATTAGCATATACTTGTACACTGGATTGCATAAATTAATGTTATCAAATTAGCATATACTTGTACACTGGATTGAATAAATTTTTGTTGGTAGTAAACCCTGATGTAGAAGTCAAACATATACTCAAAATCGTAAATAGTTGCATGATGGGTCCTGTAGTAAAATGATGTTCATCCTAATGGGACTGTAGCAGTCATGTATTTTGTTTTACGAAATTTCAGTGGCGCCCTCTGCCGCATGCGCCCTCAATATCCGGTCCACTGATCCTCCATCTGGTCATTTCGCGCAGACGGTGCCTTCTAACATCGTTAGTCTTCCCTTCTGCATTTGTTCATTCGTGTTGCAGAGCGGCAGAGCCGGATGTGGCTACAGATCGTCGTCTGGGCCGTCTGACCCACTCTTGACCTTATCGCTCTCTGTAGAGCTGCCTACCTGCCCCTGCTTGTCTTTGCATTGTCTTTTTCCCACCAGCAGCACGCGACTGCTCCTATCCATGGCTGCGCCCCTTCTCCCCTGGTCAACCCACCTCCGCACTCCAAATGCTCCTTTCCATGGCTGCCGCGTCTTCTCCGAGGATTACGCAGCCCCCACGCGCCGTGGCGTTTCTCGCCGAGACAAGAGCCGCGCGCCGTACTTCTTGCCGGTAAGGCCAGCAGCCCAATGCGAGGAGGGAGGGGGACTGGACTGCACCATGAACCCACACACGTGATTCCTCTGTTCTATGCCTCTACCTCTGGTCCTCTGCCCATCCCGCATCTGATCTTTCCTCTGCACCAGCACCACTGCACCTGGCAAGGAGAAGAACATAGAGAGAGCTGTGGAATCGAATGTGGGTGGGCCAGGCCCTCCTGTAGCCACATCTGGCGCTCCTGATAACCAGCTAAACGGAGCTGCAGCTCTGTCTGTTTTGGAATCTCCGGCTGATTGATGTCCGGCTACGATGTTGAGGGTGTGCGCCATGCAAGGCGCATAATCCGCTTTCTTTGTTTTAAGTGGGACTCACTTGTGCGCTACTATATGTGTTAGTGTATATATGTTGGCCCATATTAGAGGCCCACCTAGAGGCCCATGTATAGGAGTATATTACCCACCCTTCTAGGGTTTGGAGGAATACAAGCTGTCATTATTTCCAACATGGATCCTTCATAGCAAACTCCTGCTGTAAGCACTGAATGATGTTCTGGAGCAAGGTCTGACTCGACGCAGTAAGAATGATGTCATCGACATACAGCAGCAGATAAGCAGTCTCAGAGCCACGGCGGTAGACAAACAGTGAGGTATCCGACTTGCACTCAGTGAATCCCCGAGAGACCAAGAACGTGGCAAACCTGGAGTACCAAGCGCGAGGAGCCTGCTTCAGACCATAGAGGGACTTGTTGAGGTGGAGTATCGGGCTGTAGCTAACGGCGTGGCTGAGGCGTCCTGGCTTCGGCAGCTCTTGGCGGAGCTCCACAGCCCGCTCCTCAAGAGCACCTTCGTGTACTGTGACAACGTCAGCGCCGTGTACCTCTCCTCCAACCCGGTTCAGCATCAGCGGACGAAGCACGTGGAGATCGATCTGCACTTTGTTCGGGACCGGGTTGCGGTGGGCCAGGTTCGGGTTCTCCATGTCCCGACCACCTCCCAGTTTGCGGACATCTTCACCAAGGGTCTCCCCTCCTCGACTTTCTCGGAGTTACGGTCCAGTCTCAACGTCGTCAGTGGCTAGTTGTGACTGCGGGAGGGTGTGTGCACTTGTGTGTATTTCTTTCTTGTCCAGTCTAGTCTTGAACTCCGCTGCGTCGGTAAGTTCAGACTGCGGGGGGGTGTTAGTGTATATATGTTGGCCCATATTAGAGGCCCACCTAGAGGCCCATGTATAGGAGTATATTACCCACCCTTCTAGGGTTTGGAGGAATACAAGCTGTCATTATTTCCAACAATATGGAACTATGAACAAGAAATTTTTTTCCTTGTCGGCTGGTTTATTCCATTATAGATATCCTAAATTCAATTATGATAAGTCTCATTAGAATTTAGACATTATTTCTGTGCTATGACAATTGACCCTTACAAAGAGAGAGCAACACATCCATTGAAATAATGGGTTTACAAATGGAAAATCCTAAGACAAAAGCCAAATTAGGGCATGGAACCAGAATGACACATGATAGTCTTACCTGAGGTATATCAGTAAATAGTGGTGTCATAAATAGGAGAGCACTACCAATGATTATGCCCATTATAATTCCTGATAACCCAGTTTTTGCTCCACTTTCATGATTGACAGCTGACCTAGAAAAGGAACCTGCATAAACAGACAGCAATGGAAGGCTCGTAAAGTTTGGTCTAGGAGCTTAAGCATAACATTAGACAAAAGAGGAACATGATTACTTCTCATTATGTACTGGGAAAGTACTTACCTGTAGCAGGGTATGCAGAGAAGAATGAACCACACATATTTGCTATGCCAAGGCCAAATAACTGTGCCAAACAAAACATGAGCAAATTTAAAACACGAGAGAAAACAGAAATTAATTCCTACTGCACATAAATGAAAACATAGTTCTAAACATTCCTGTGCAAGTTAGGGCGTTACTGAATCTAAAATCATCTGCCACAGCAGGAATTGGGATTTGTTGAATAGTTGACACAAGATATTAATATGTTCTAAAATTAACAGCCCCCCGAACTTTCTGAAGTTACCAATTCGGTCACGTGTGTGGATCACAGTAACTCTTACATCGTACTTTGATGTCAATTTGTTACTGTTAAATTTAAAATTCTCCGTAAGTGATTAAACAGAACCTTAAGCAATTGCTAAACCGAAAATTGCATCGTAGCAACAATTTAAAACAGCTAGTACTAACAAAAATTAAATTAGTTTGGTTACCAACTTATGGCATACCTCTTTATTAGAATCCAACTCATACCCGTTCTTTGCAGCCAAAGCTTTAGCAATCCCAACAGATTCCTGTAATCGTATGGTTAAATTTTAAAATTGTCAATAAGGAAAGTTACAAGTAGTAACACCCCCCCCCCCCCCCCCAAAAAAAAAAAAGAACCTTACCAAGATGGCAACACCAGTGATGAGTACTGCAGTTGGCATAAGTGACATTATATGCTCAAATCCTCGAGGCATGGAGAACTTGGGAAGTCCTTGTGGTATTTCACCAACCTAACATAGAGAATTACTAGTGATGTAATTGTCCATCATATGCACACTGTGTTCTGACAAAAACCATGGTAATAAGTGGAGTAGATTTGCGTCAAAAAAAGGGGAGTAGATTATAAAAAATTACAGATACACTTCCCAATTATCAGAAAATTAAATATGGATGACCTGATTTCCAAAAAAATTACAGATCTTGTGCTATGTTTTATTCCATAAGAGAACACAGTTTATCATAACAATAAAGAACTCTTTTCAGCTGTACCTAGCAACTTTTCTGCAGCTCTTGATGATGTCATAACAATAAAGAACTCTTTTAAACAAAATAAGTCCAGAACATTACAGACATTATCAGATTACATTTGTTCCTGTAAATAACATATATGTAACCAAACTACAAATAAATGAGGAGCTCAATCTCACCACTGATATGGCTGGTGGACGGAAAATTTTCACAAAAATTGTTCCAAGCACAACTGCTGTAAGGGGACCAGAGGCTTTTAAGAAACGTAATCTTTTACTGGATTTTCCCTGAAAGGTTTTAGAGGTCATAAACATGAAAAGTTTATATTTAGAGTTAAAAAGTAACTACAGAATCAAATTAGGAAACGTAAACTTACTAGGTTTTTCATAATTAAAAGAATGGCAAGGATTGTTGATCCCATGACAAATGGAGGCCATGAGAACTGCAAAAAGGAACTGCTTTGTTGATCACATGGCAAATGTGTAATATACTGTTGACTTTTCTTGGTTAAAATATAGTTAAAATGCCTACTGAAGTATGATATTACAAATATGCTCTTCGAGGTGAATCTATAAATATGATATTTATTTTTCCGGAAAAATTTTCATAAAATCTATGGAGGGAGTAATATATTAGAATGTGTGCTGTGACTAAGCAAGGTACATCAGAGAATAGAACATAGGAAAGTTTAATAAAGTTTAAATAAAATATTATCACCTCTGTTGTTCAAAGACAAAAAAAATCTCTAGTTTCAGTAATATTTGAAACTTTACATGGATCCCAAAAATAGTGAGACAATAAAAGTAGAGTGGACAAGTTAATGCACAGCTCGCATGGTCTGGCTCACAAAATGAGGTTTCCGAGAAAAGTTTGCCCTATTAGTATACATATGTCAACAATGACATCTCGAATGTTCAATTCATTGCCTGACAGATTTACCATGCTGCCTATTCATGTCATGCTATCATTGGTTTGGTTAATGATGAGTGCCATGAACAGGGAAGTGGCGGAATTTCTTTAGGCCCAAGGAAACCGGAGCCGCCCCATAGAAAACTTGTTAAATTAGCTTAACGATGGCACTTATATTCACTATAAGGAAAACTGTGGCACTTATATTTCAAGAAAGTACTAATGTTGAGCTTCCAAAGCTCACTAAGCTTGTGCTGTTAAGTTGACCTTCTATATATCCCCATTCAAGGTTCACTATTAATCAAAATGCAAGAACGCCATCGAAACGTTACAGCACGTGCCCCAACGATGTTGGGACGAGAAGGTGTTGCATTTACCTCAACACCATGCTCCAAATTTGCATGAATAGAAGGCACCACATAAGACCAGTTTACCATCAATCAGTCCTGGGCCTCCTGGCATCATGAGCTCACCTACGAACTCAATCGCGAGTACTAATTTTGAGGACAATCTATTCTTTTGGGCGGGGTGTAATGCTGTACCAAGTAGGTTACTCTTTTGGACTCAGCTAAATGTTTCACATGGTACTACTAATTCAGCCACCAGCACAACATTAATCGAAAATTAGATATTGAAAATAATTGGTTTCATTTGTCATCCCATGGATTAGAAGTGAATCCTAGGAGCCAGGTCATCCCATAGAAAGGACAGTAATGTATCTTCCATAGTCAAGCATGAACAAAAATAAATAAGTGATTCTCCTGTCTAGTGTTATCTCCTCTGAGCCTATAGTCTATATATGTATCTTTCCTGAATCTCCTTCAAGCCAAAGTTTAAAAAGGCTATATGATGTAATGCAAGATGCAGAGGTGAAAATTGGCGCGGGGGGGGGGGGGGGGGGGGGGGGGGGGGGGGGGGGGGGGCGGCTGCCAAGGCAGCCATAAAAGGAATGATGGGAAAGCCCACCTGATCGATTCCTGCAATTATGCTCTCAATAAGTGGTACAATTTTGCTGCTTCTTGTAACACTGTAACCTAAGAAATATTTGATCTGGGACAAACCAATTACAATAGCTGAAGCCGTAGTGAACCCAGATATTACAGAATGGCTAATGAAGCGAATAAGCCAACCAAGCCTGTAGAAAATGGAAAAGCATGGAATGGTTACAATCCTCAATGATAACAAGCATACGAAGAAAACACATCTTTCTTTGCTACCCTCAAATTAAGACAGTTAATTCCAGGAACGTTTGCTAATATGCATTGAATTAAGTAAATAAGTATACAATGAAAATCGATTTAGTTAAGCTGGTATAATACTAGAAAAAGGAGCATTCTGGGTCCCTCTAGTTACAAAAGCCAGACTTATGCCTCTGTAAATTATATTTGAACTCCCTCCCACTTTCCTCAAGGGAGCAAAATAACTCAAGGATACAGTACATGCAGTGTTGTGCACAAATGCAGAACTTAAAGGTTGAAACTATACATTTCGCAGGAAATAAAAAATAACAATGTTATAGCCAAATGCCCATGAGTAATGATCATTGCCACAACTCAGAAGGTACATAATGACCAAGGACAGGTGGCTGAAATTGAACTAACGAACACAATATATAAAATCAGAGGGAGTAAGAGAAAAGACTAACTTCTCTAGTATCTCCTTCTCAACCATGTCTCATAGCCTTGATTACTAGCAAGGGAGAACTACCAGCTGACAGGCTAAGGGCAAGAACCCAAGCTTCAGTCCTTGGAGCAACATCCAAGTGTGGAACTAACAGACAAACGGGGCATATAAGTTGTGCTATGAGCCTACATCTATGGTTTTCCTCAAATTTTTAGATCAATTAATACTTCACATGTCACAAAATTTTGGTTCACAAATAACTGTATTGCTGATGGCTGCAACAGATAGGCTCCATAGCTATATATAACTATAAACAGCTATCCATGTGTGATCGGGATAGGTTTGTATTTTTAGCAACACACTCGTTACACTATTACTTATGACAGCTGTCCTCACAGTGAACTCGGTCATTAGATAAATGCCAAGAAGGTATAGCCTGGTTAGGGGGTAACTGCAAATTTATTGGCAGACTATCATGTTATCGTTAAATTATGAAGATTATATGCTGCACAGAGGATTTGATCTTGATGATGTAACTGTACAGTTTTCAGCTTCTTGATTAATAAGCCAGATTGTATGACTATGTAGTTGCGTTTGACATCCCAGAAGAGAAAAATCATTGTAACTGCATGTGTGAATGACTATCTGTCGGTGTTTTCTCCTTTCCAGCTTCCTATTTAGGTCGTTGTGCGTCAGGTACAGAAAATGAGAAGCTAATATATTCCAGGTAGAGAGCCGACTAAGCTCTTGGATTGTGGGGTTGCCAAAGCTCGAGGTCGTAGTGAATTGAAGTTTGTGTTTGGAAGTAGAGGTTGTTGTGTCTGTGTAGAGGGTCCTAAATGCTCCTTTTTAAGTACACGTTGCGTGTTGATACGTTTTTTGCTCCCCTCAGATAGGACTTCAGGTACACTTTTCTAGTGCTACTAGGGATAGCACCACCTTGAGCTTTGGCAAAAACCATTGCTAAATCTAAATGCTTTCTTCATCAGCTAAAGTAAAAGGTTAAGGGACAAAGATGATTGCTTTCCAGTTTCCAGTACTTTTTGTGTACTAAATCAAAGTAGCAGGATGAATTTGGATACATATTTCAAACATGCTTCTCTACAGGGTCAAATTCAATGTGTCGAATTTCGAATGTGGCAACAAGAATAAACAGGACTACAACTTTCCTGAGTGAACAGAATTACCTTAGCAATCCCATCAAGCACTCCAATATCCCAACCATGAATGCCAGCAATATGGCTAATTCTGTGTACAGCTCGCTAGACGAATTAACTATACCCCCAAGAACATTGGATACAAGCAGAGAAACAAGTGCCACCGGACCTACTGCTAATTGCCGTGATGAGCCAAATATTGCATATACAAATAATGGGACAAAGCCTGTATCTGTTCAAAACAATGGAATGAAAAGAGATGGTTTGCATTACCAATTAAGCTCACTTGAGAACATAAGGAAAAATATCAAAAGGAGCTTCAGAGATGGAAACACTTACAGAGCCCATAAATGGGGTGAAGGCCAGCCAGCTTTGCATATGACATAGCCTAAAGTATGGCAGAGGAATAATCATGTTCTGATTCTAACAAGAAAAAAATTGAGTTGTTGGAGGGCACTCCAAAATAGCATACTTGTGTAAACCAGGTCATGGTTTATAGTATCCAACAAATTATAACAAGTCAAGCAGAAATATTTAGATGGACTATGGAGAACCAATATGTTGTTGGGCTGTGTGAGTATAGGGCCCAAGAACCTATATGTTGTATGCATATATATGTAACCAGACTAAAGAAAGAATCTAGAGTATTCCTCCCAAACCGACTTTCTACATATGTAACAAGTATAGAACTATAGATAGTTCATCCGATAGGATGTAGCTTCACCTTTCATAGGCCTTGACAGCATCAATTAACACAGTTTATAACTTATAAGAAAAACAGACATTACCGAACATACACAGCCTCAAAGGAAAGATAATACCCAATCTGTCGTTTCATTTGAGAGGTTCAACCTAAGTGAAAGATGTACCCCCCCATGCACGTTGCACTTGATCAAGCAAGGCCAAGAAAAGCTGATATGAAAAGAACGAAACTGTGGCTGCCAGCAAGCAAGACTTCCTGATTCCACAAACTGAAACAACTTTTTAGCTCACCTTTGAGTTAAGAAGGTTGTCCTAACGTATCAATTAAAAACTGGAGGCAGTAAAGTGGGTGTCGAGGTTTTATTTTTTTTGGGAGGGTAAGTGGGAGTCGAGTTGCTTTTAGGTAAAGCTCCATATATTAAACTAGGTTTCCATCTCTACTGGATGTATAAACGAAAAGAACAGTTTATAGTAAGAATAATGTTAGTCTGAAAGACACATGTCGAAAAAGGAAAGCTTCACTAAATAACTGTGACGCGTGCAAAACAGCCTATGTACGTGATCCACGAGTACTTACTCCTCAAAACAACAGTGTATCTTCAACATCTTAACTATGAGGGCACACCGACACATTTGCAGACATATGAAGCTCCAAACTAGAATAGCCTTTTTGAAATTTTTAAGTGCTTTGGTCACAAAAGGACAATATACACCCCGACAAGAAGATAACACCCCCCTCTTCCCCCCCTCCCCCAAAAAAAAAAAGTAACGAGCTCAATAAGGGGCCAAAAACATTCTGTTAGCGACCGCAACTTTGTGATTGAAATATTCTCTCTCTTTTTTTTTGCGAGGTTCTGATTGGACGTGTCCATTAGAACATTGTAGAACGATAATACTAGCAAAGAGGACCACCAAAACTGCCTTGATGATCCTTCGAACACGAAATTTGCATTTGTACCATGCATTTGGCAATAATTCGCTAAGCTAACCAATTAGAGTAGGATTTAGGAGCTCATCTCTCCCACGAAGCAACACAAAATACAGTATATGGCGAGAGTAGGAGGGTACCTGTGGCACAAGCATGACGCCGACGGTGATGCCCGCGGTGAGGTCGGCCTGGAGGTCCTCCTTCCATCTGTACCTCCGCATCCACACCACGCAGGGCAGAACAGCCTCCGCCCAATCCAGCGGCCCCATGCCCCGAGCCTTTCCCACCGCCGCCCGCCACCACGACGGCGTCGAGGAGGTTGACCCCCGCGCCGCCGCCTCCGACGGGTGCCGCAGAGGTATCACCCTCACGGACCTCCCGCTGCCGGAAGGGGCGGAGGCTAGCTCCCCGGAGCTCCTTGATGCGTATGACGACCTCTCCATTCGATTTGACCTCCTAGATTCCAGAAGAACCAACTGTTTCTGGCTTTATTATTCCGCCGGGCACATCAAATTAGGCTGCCGGCGAACACAGCGACGGAGGAGGGAGGCAGCGCCGCGGATGGCCGCCGGCGGGCAGGGGAGGGGGGCGAGGCAGTGGCGCTGCGGGGCGAACGGAAATGGCTGTTTGCCTCCCAGGCACCAATGAGAACAGATCCGACGGTGCTGAATGGACAGCTACTGCGTAAGGTGGACCGTGCCGAGGGAGGCGTAGCCGGACGGGATTCCCAAACGCGTGCATTTTCTGCTCGATGGTGATGTACCGGGACGGGATATGTGCATGGGTACATTGAGGGGGCTTGTGGTCGGGAAGGAACGGAATGCAACGAGCCTAGCCACGTTAGTGATTGATTGCCTATCGGATGAGAGAGAAAGAGACTAGTCACGTGGACAATTAATTTAAGAAACTGCTCGGAACTAAAATACTCCTTCCGTCTTACAATTACTGACGTTAGAGCATCTCCAACAATTTTGTATAATCAATTTCTAATAGTGGCGAAGGAAATCGGGTTCCACAAGCTGTAGGGAAGGTGTTGTCTGACAAGCAGATCAAGGCGGACGATCTGCAAAGGCGTACGAGTTGGGAGGCAATCGGTTTTTTATTTCATTTCCGCAGGCATCTGGGAAGAAACTAGCGATTGATGAAGGTCCTTGGATGGTGGTCAAGGACATGCTGGTCATGGCTGATTTCGATGGGTCCAAAACAATTGATGAGATTGAGTTTGCTTACTCTCCTTTTTGGGTGAGATTGTGAGAGTGACTAAGATGCCGCTGGGGATGATGAACAAGTGGTATGGGAAGCTATAGGCAATCAGATTGGAGAGTTTCTCGGGATGGAGGAGGAGGATGGCTCAGCTGTAGGGGAGTTCCTGAGGATCAAAGTTCGTGTTGATATCATGAAACCACTCACGCGAGGTGTGACTTTGTACGTGGAGGATGGAGATCAGGAGAAAGAGATATGGTGCCCATTAGTTTATGAGTATCTCCCTGACTTTTGTTACACATATGGTGTATTTGGACATGTTGACAAGGTGTGTGATCTCAAACTTGGTAAAAATGAGCCACAACCCACAACATTATGGTACAAAAACACTCCACTACATGCCGCCAAGAAGGAGAGGGGAGGACTTTCTCGTGAGGGGGAGGAACAACAAAGAGGCCTGCCATGGCACACAGGTCGGTCGGGTAGTAGAGGAAGTTGGAAAGGGTCAGGAATTGGGGTAGTGAAAGAAGAATGGGAAGTGATGCTCCTAGTTGGCGTAAAACGAGCTAGTTTAGTCATGACTCCGGGAAACAACAAGCATTTGGTTTGGAGAAGGAAGTGAGGAGTCCTACGAATTTTACTAATAAAAAGCAACTTGATGACAAGGCTAAGCGATCGGTGCTCACTGCTGATGAGAAAGGAGAGGAGGTCTCGGGCTCCATTGTAGTTCTTAGAAGCCTTTGTCGGCCTGCTGCCCACGGCCCACCGGACAGCTTAAGTGTGGCCCACCTATCGGCGAATTATATACTTACTATATTTTTTACCTATAATATTTATATAATATAAAATACCGACTGTCATCCATCAGGCGACTCGCGCCCGGGTGAGTCGTGGGCGTGATCCGACAAGTGGGCCCAGGCGTGCTCTCTGTGGCTTACTTTCTCTTAGGTACTCCCGTACCAAGTACGGGCAAATCCAATCAAAAAGAAAACGTAAGGGCAAATCCAATAAAAAAAACAAACAGGCAAATTGCTAGTCTGAAAAAGAAACAAAACGTATTCTCATGGTTCTACACAATGAGTACTAAACCATTTATAAATGCAGTAATTCATAGCAAAGCAGTACACTAACCCCTTATTACAAACGACAACCATAGGTAGCACGAACGCGGACACAGCAGCTCTTCCGCCGTCGGTGCCTCAAAAGGCCATCACCGGCCAAGCAAAATGTGTTTCCAATCACTAGCAATGAACAAAAGATATATGAGAGTACGATGATCAATTCCTGTGGATGATGAGGTACAGCATCATCACGCAAACCAGCGTCACAACCAGCATCCAACCCTCTTTATCGATACAACTGCGGCGCCATCCGGACTCCATTCGCGCCCACGCATTCTTCCTTCGCGCCGCCACAGCCATGGCGTAAGTTGCGCCGCCGCCACCTTCTGCTAAGGACGAATCACCTTGGGCCATCGTCGTCGCGGGTGCCACCGTCATGGGGGGCCGTCGGCCATGGGGGTCGTCGACCTTGCCTCCGCACAGACCGTCCCCGTGTGCTGCTCGACACCTCAGGCCTCCGCCATGATGCGCCGCCGCTCCGCTGACTCTCCCCGTCCAGTTCCATTGCTGCCCGCCGCCGCCGAAGTGTAGCCTTGCTCCCTCGCCATCGGAAGCCGCCCAACAGTCAATCCCGCACCAGCGCAACCTCACAGTTCTCTTCACCACCTGCTTCGATTTGTTCGTGTACTCCTGTGCGATATTCAGCACCTGAATTGATCGATTTGCTAGTTCCGTTCGATATGCTAGTTTCATTCCTGTATCTGATCCTTAAGATGCAAATTTTGGCACCCGTTTAATGTATGAGTTGATTACTAAATTTAATCAGGACCAGTAGCCGCTTGCGCTATGGTAAATTTGTTCACCATCCTTGATGAAAGCGCTGTAAAATCAGAGGAGCGGAAGTTTAGTAGGTGGAACGCCGTGCCTGTTGTGGCCGGCGGCTTCATGTTAAATAGGGCGAGGAAAATCCCCTCGCGTGGATTACAAACAGGAATGCAGTTGTGATCAGTTTGGATTGCGTCTAACTTAGAGTACAAGTCAAGCTACAGATATACAACAACAACTAACAAATACATGCGCATATCTCTACTGATCACAACTACAATACCGAACATATGATAACGGGTACATGTTTATCTAACAGCCCCCCTCAATCATAACCTTGCAAGGTTAAGATTGTGTTTAAAATTCTCTAACTGACGAACCGTGATCGCCTTTGTGAAGCCGTCAGCCACCTGGTCTCCTGTTGGGACAAAATCAATCTCTAGCAATTTCCTTGTTACTCTTTCACGAACAAAATGATAATCTACTTCAATATGTTTAGTTCTACCATGAAAAACGGGATTAGCAGAAAGATAAGCTCCAATGTTATCACACCACAATCTGGCTGCAGGAGGTGATGAATGCCAATCTCCTTGAGTAAAATTTGAATCCACATAATTTCTGCAGTAGCATTAGCAACAGCTTTATATTCTGCTTCTGTGCTAGATCTTGAAACTGTTGCTTGTTTCCTTGCATTCCATGACACAAGGTTGGATCCCAAGAAAATAGCAAATCCTCCGGTAGACCTTCTATCATCTGGAGAACCTGCCCAATCTGCATCTGAAAAACCATTAACCAAGAGAGAATTGGACTTCCCAATTTTCAGCCCAATCTTAGTACATTGTTTCAAGTACCTCAAAATTCTCTTTACTGCCGCCCAATGCACAGTTGTTGGAGCATGCAAGAACTGACACACTTTATTAACTGGAAAAGATGTATCAGGTCTTGTAAGAGTTAAATACTGCAATGCACCAACTATACTCCTGTACTGTGTAGCATCCTTGGCTCCCAAAGGAGTCCCAACAAAGGCAGACAATTTCTCACAAGTAGATAATGGAGTACTAACAGGCTTACAACTGGACATGTTAACTTTCTTTAATAATCTGTGGCATACTTGTCTTGGGTTAAAATAATACCATCATGTACCTTAGTAACTTCAATTCCCAAGAAATAATGCAAGTCGCCCAAATCCTTCAAAGCAAATTCTTGCTTTAAACTGCGTAACAGACCAGCTTGTGCCTCTTGTTGGCGCGTGATGCACGCACCTTCTGAGACTACAAGCGTACAGATCAGTTGTAGCTTTTCCCTCGGAGTATTCCAAGGTTTATCAATCCGTGGAACAAGTGGGACGTTTATTTAGCTAAATGTTTGTTACTAACAGAAGTGATTGTTTGAAAGAAAGGAGATTCAAAGAATTAATGATAACAGAACAAATAAGAGAGAGAAAGAAAACGGCTAAGCAAGGATTAAGAGAATCTTCCCACGGTCTTAGTTCACTTGCATGCAAAGATCAAATTAATTGAGTAAAGGCTCTGTTGGCTGTTACTAAAGTAGACAAAGGCTGTTTGCTGCGACCCTGTCACGGCGGCGGCTAATAATTCAATCATCTAGCAATAGCACCATCACAATACCATCATCCAAACCACAGAGATAAACAACAAGCAAGTATTGCAATAGACCGAGATAGAGCAACAAAAGTAATCAATTAACCATCACAGTGCAAATGGCAAGATCCCCATCAACCGAGGGAAGAACAGAGAATCACCCCATGATATGAGTAGGTTTCGCCATGGGAACTACCTTAGATTGGCCTATCCTACTTCCTGGTACAATTTGGGGCAAATCGGACGCCGGAGTCGGTCGTGCCGATCGGCGCGGATTCGTGCCGACCGGCGCGCGACGACTTTTCGCCGGAACGCCGCGAAATTCGCTCGGGATGAAGCTCTCTGTTGTCTAACCCTAATTCTGCCGCCAAAAGTGCCGAAATCCGAACCCCCTTGCGTGTAGAATAGGGTCTTCTCTTTATAGGGGCGAAACCAGCCTTCCTGGGCCTTTTTGGGCCGTTTTGGGCCTGGTGCCGGTCGGCACAAGTCGGTGCCGGTCGGCACCAGCGACTTGTCTGCGCAGCACATCTTGTGGGGCCCATATCTCCTAGCTCCGAAGTCCAAATAGGGTCATCCATATATGTTCCGGAAAGCTCTCGACGAGATCTACAACTTTGTAAGTCAAACTTTTCTCATTCAGGATCGTCTTGAACTCCAAAACTGTGTTGCAATGTAGTGCCCTCTCTAAAGTGAGTGAATAATCCAAGCTTCGTGTTGGTGCTTCGTGAAATTGAGCCTTTGTGTCATGTCTCCTGATTCTACATCATAGCACTCAAAACACAACATACTTCGAAATGGGGTTAAAGTTAGGTGCCAAATGGCTCAAATGATCAATAAACGCACTAAAATGATAGTAAAAAGATGAGTAAAAGGTGATCATATCAAGCACCAACAACACCCCCACACTCAGATCTTGCTCGTCCTCGAGTAAGAAAATCAAATCAATCAAGTCATAGCATCAAACTTTCAAATACTCAGCTGCTTCTCATCCTAAACTCTTCTTTGTCTCCTCCACAAGTAAAAGTCAAATATGAAAACCCACGTTAAGAAGACATTTGTTTTTAGAGCACAACACCAAAGTTTTGATTAAGAACAAAGAAATAAACTCTCCAGATATATCAAGGATTACAAACTATCCATCTTTGACAAAAAAACTTGCTCTCAAATCACTCAATTGTTTCAAGTCCTCACCAACCTACATCTAATGTAAAGCTTTATGTGGATCTTGGTAGGATAGCCAAACTAATGCCCAGATATTATCAAGTCAAATAATAATCCAATAGAGAATTCAGAAGCTCTCATCAAAAGGTCATTAAAGAATAACGATGAACTAGAGAGGAACACACACTTTAGATAGGTGGACATGTGCAAATGGCAAAAGATGGTCGGATTGCACATGGTTGGAAAGATAGAGTTTCAGCCTAAGGAATACACTTACTAGTAGAATAAGGTTTATGCACAAATATATTCATTGCTTCCATCATCGTATATCTCTCACAGAAATGCTCCGAATTCTTTACTTAATTCATGTGAAGAACAGAACGCTGAATGACACTCAAAATGTCAGTGCCGATCGGCACCAGGGTTGTGCCGATCGGCACAATCTATAAATTCGCCCAGGATGCTCTGTCTCCTCCAAATCTTTGATTCATAATATTCCAAGACATCTCTGCAATAACTCGCTACTTCCAAGGAGTCTCTTTAGTCTCTTTTTTTTTCTCTTCTTCTTTCTTTCTTTCTTTCTTTCTCTTTTTTTTTTTACTCCTTAGAAGATTTTCCATTGATGTAGATCTCCAGGTTATTTGTGCATAGAACCATATGGATAGTACAAAGGCATGAAGTGAAACTCATATCATAGGTTGTGGACAAGGATAGATAACACCAACAAAAGAATTATGGGTTTACAGGAGGGAGTACCAGCGATATATGCTGAATACGATGGGGCTAGCAAACAAATGATAGTTACACAAAGGGAATGACCAGCTTCAGAGAAACTTCTTATCTCAAAAGGATACAAACTTGACAAGATTCACCAGACAATTAGAATGTTTATGTGTAGCTCAAAGATTATTTGTATGGCTATGTGGTAGGAAGGTAAATTAAGCTTTTGTCAAAGGGATTGTCCACTTTCAATCTGGAGGTTTGAGCAAAATAAAAATAAAATAAAAATCAATGGTGTAGCTCTTACTTGCAAACAACTCCTTAAAACAAGCATTCAATAAATAACTACTACCATGGGTTAAGAAGAACTAAGGACAAGCATGCTTCCAAGCAAAGAATTAGAGACACCAATGACTCAACTTCTTCAATATGATAATCATAAAGCACAAATCTTGCCATGTTCTCACAAAACACTAAAAACAAAATCACAACTCGGATACATATGTGCCGGTCGGCACAACACCGTGCCGATCGGCACAGGACAAAAACACACTAAAACCACACAAATCAAAGACAACTAGCACAAATATCATACAAATCAAGAAAATAAAGCATCCTCCCCCACACTCGAATTATGTAATGTTCTCATTATATGAAAAAGAAGGGGAATAATGTTATTTACCTGATAATGCCATACCCTTGGCATAAAAGTCTTCAACCAGCACATAGCTTAATTTAACGTCGCAAACTCGACATAGCCATAATCAAGCCAAAGTATAGATATCTATAGACTTCAATTCAGGCTTGTCGGGTTCAAAGAATACCTTGAGGCGTTGTCCATTCACCGTGTATGTATCTCCTTTGGAATCTATTATGACTATTGCTCCAGAATCAAGCACCTTGTGAACAATATAAGGTCCATCCCATTTGCTTTTTAATTTACCTTTGCCAAATAATTTGTATCTTGAGTTGAATAATAGGACCTTGTCTCCCTCATTGAATTCTTTCTTTTCCAATCGCTTGTCATACCATCTCTTCATTCTCTCTTTGTAGATAAGAGCATTGTCATATGAATTTAGGCGCATCTCCTCCAATTCACTAATCTGAATTTTTCTTTTAATTCCAGCAGCATCTAAATTTAGATTCATCTCCTTGATCGCCCAAAATGATTTATGTTCTAATTCTACAGGCAAATGACAAGTTTTTCCATAAACAAGCTGATATGGAGTCATACCTATTGGAGTTTTATGTGCTGTGCGATATGCCCATAATGAATCATTCAACTTGTTGTACCAATCCTTTCCTCCTCGAGTGACAGTCTTTTTAAGGATTTCCTTGATCTGCTTGTTTGATGTTTCAGCTTGCCCATTTGTTTGAGGATGATAAGCAGTCGCAACTCTATGCTCAATACCAGCCTTTTCCAACACCTTGACAAAATTCTTTCCAATAAAGTGTGATCCTCCATCACTTATGACTACTCTTGGCATCCCAAAACGAGGAAATATCACATTTCTAAATAAATTAATTGAATCTTCAGCTGTAGCATGTTTGCAAGGTATTGCTTCCACCCATTTAGAAACATAATCAACCGCAACCAAGATATACTCATAGCCATGAGAATTCACAAAGGGACCCATGAAATCAATCCCCCAAACATCAAATATATCAATTTGCAGATTGTAATTCAAAGGCATAGCATTGCGATTATTAACAGAATTTCCAGATCGTTGGCATTCAGGACAAGTTCGAACAAACTTTATAGCATCTAAATGCATACTTGGCCAATAAAATCCACTTGCCCATACCTTAGCCTTAGTGCGATAATGTCCATAGTGTCCACCATATGGAGAAGAATGACATTTCTGCAAAATTTCCTCTTGCTCAGCCTTTGGAACACACCGCCTTGCTACTCCATCTTCGCAATATCTATATAAATAAGGATCATTCCAGTAGTAACTCCTCAGCTGAGATTTAATCTTCCTTCGTCGATGCTTATCAAGATGATCTAATGGTTCCTTCTTGATTGCTCTCACAATATCAACCATCCAATCATCAATTCCATATACTCTACATAATTGTTCCTCTCTCAATGAATCATCAATAGGAATATGATCTTCATTTTCTCTCCCAATTTCTAGCCTTGACAAATGATCAGCCACTAGATTTTCAGTGCCCTTCCTATCTCTGATCTCTAAATCAAATTCTTGCAACATTAGTACCCAACGAATAAGACGTGGCTTAGAATCTTTCTTGGAGAGTAAATACTTGATAGCAGCATGATCAGTGTAGACTACTTTAGAATTCACAATATAGGACTTGAATTTCTCAAAAGCAAACACAATGGCTAGCAATTCTTTCTCAGTTGTTGCATAATTAACTTGAGCATCATTAAGTGTTTTACTAGCATAGTAGATAGCATGTACCTTCCCTTCTTTTCGTTGCCCAAGAACAGCTCCAGCTGCATAGTCGCTAGCATCACACATAATTTCAAACGGGAGATTCCAATCAGGAGGTTGAATGATAGGTGCCGAACAAAGTTTTCTCTTCAAAGTGCGAAAGGCATGTAAGCAATCTTCATCAAAATGAAATTTAGCATCCTTCTGCAGCAACAATGTCAATGGCTTTGTGATTGTAGAGAAGCCATTGATAAATCTTCTGTAGAACCCAGCATGACCAAGAAAACTCCTCAATGACTTCACATTAGTAGGCGGCGGCAGCTTCTCCACTCTTTCTACCTTTGCTTTATCAACTTCAATACCTCTCTCAGAAATCACGTGTCCAAGAACAATGCCTTCCTTCACCATAAAGTGACACTTCTCCCAATTAAGAACAAGATCAACCTCATCACATCTATGCAAAACCTTCTCTAAATTTGCTAAGCATGCATCAAAACTTGACCCATGAACAGAGAAATCATCCATAAACACCTCCATAATATCCTCAATAAATTCAGATAAAATTGCCAACATGCAACGTTGAAAAGTAGCAGGAGCATTGCACAAACCAAACGGCATTCTTCGGTAAGCATACGTACCATAGGGGCATGTGAATGTCGTCTTGGGCTGATCTTCATGGTGTATTGGAATTTGAAAGAATCCAGAATATCCATCTAGGAAACAAAAGTACTTGTGCTTTGCTAACCTTTCCAACATCTCATCAATGAATGGCAGAGGAAAATGATCTTTCTTCGTATCCTTGTTCAATTTTCTGTAATCAACACACATACGCCATCCTGTGACTGTTCTCTGGGGAATTAGCTCATTGTTCTCATTCTTTTCCACAGTAAGCCCTCCTTTCTTTGGAACACAATGAACTGGACTAACCCACTCACTATCAGAAACAGGATAGATAATGCCAGCATTAAGTAAGCGAAGTACCTCCTTCTTCACCACAGCTCTCATTGCATTGTTTAATCTCCTTTGATGATCTGCTACTGGCTTGCATTGATCTTCCATGCGTATGCGATGAGTGCAAAAGGCTGGGCTAATTCCTTTCAGATCATCAATAGTGTACCCAATGACCTTCTTGTATTTTCTCAATAGCTTCAATAAACGAGATGTCTCCTCTTCGCTAAGTTCATCACTAACAATTACTGGGTAAGTCTTGTTCTCACCGAGATACTCATATCGCAATCCTTTTGGCAATGGCTTCAACTCAACTTCAGGCGCAAGCTTCTCAATTGTAGGATCAATTGGTTCACGAATAGGTTCTTTCTTCAATTCAGGAGAGACTTCAAAAGCATCAATCGCCTCTTCAATAGCTTCATCTTCTTGTTCATCAGTGAGACTTTCTTCAAGAACACGTTGGAGAGGATCCCTGAGAGAGTTTACAAAAGAAGCATACTCCACCTCTTCGTTATCAAGAGGCGGCTCAACAGGGTTCTTAAATATTGTCACAAAATCAAATGTAAAGCGATTTCCTCCCAACTCAATGGTTATCTTCCCTTTTCCAGCATCAAGAACAGCATGTATAGATTTAAGAAAGGGACGTCCTAGAATTATGTCTTCAACATCATCATGATACGTATCAAGGACATAGAAATCAGTTGGTATTATGTTTCCCACAATAACTACATCTTGGTTTTCTAACACGCCTATGGGTTTCTTCATCTTTCCATCCGCCATAAACAATTTGATATCCGTAGGCGCTAAAATAGAATTAACAGGAAAAAGCTCTTTAAAGATCTTATGTGGCATAACACTTACCTCGGCTCCCATATCGCATAAGGCACTAGAGAAAGAATGACCTTCAATCATGCAAGGTATGTGTGGGCTCGGTAGATGCTTCCTTCTTCATGATTTGCACCAATAGAGAAAATCCTTGCAAGTTCATCGAAAGGTGACCCCTTAGTTGTTGCTTCCATGATTTGCTTGGCTTCTTCGACATGAGATGGTTCAAAATGTTCCTTGTCTTCAGAAAACAATCTCTCAAATTCCTCGGAAGTGATAGCAATTTCCCCGTCTTCCTTGATTGTTCTATCGCTAGGAAATTTAGTCTCAACTGCTGGAAAAGATACCTCTTGTTGATCAACCACTGGCCTTGATGAGGTGAATGATGGTCCAAATCCAATAGGAATCCAATCAAGCGGCTCAAACTCTGAAAGAGGCTTTGATTCAAGCATCATCAATGGTGAAGTAGTTTGCAATTTCAATTCAGATGACGGTGGTAGCTGCTCTGCTTCAACTGGTAATAGAGCCTCTGCTGATTCCTCGTGCCGATCGGCACCACTGACGTGCCGGTCGGCGCAAGGTCTCTGCCGATCGGCAACCTGCAACACTTCTTCATTATCTTCTACCTCATCCCATGGTGCATTCATTGCTTCAGCTTGCATGATTTTTGACGGCACGTCCTTAGCCTTTAATACACCTTGATCTATAAAACTTCCTCCAGATGCACAATTAAGATAATCTGCAGAAGTTCTACACAAGGACATATAGAATGTTTGCATAATAGTAGCATGTGTGAATCCTAAATCTGGGCCAGTTGTTAACAAATCATTAAATCTTTCCCAAGCTTTGCCCAAAGTTTCATTGTCTAACTGAGCAAAATTGATGATATCTTTTCTTAACTCATGAATCCTAGGTAAGGGAAAAAATTTCATGCAAAATTGTGCACACAAGTCTCCCCAATTACCTTTCACTTCAAATCTGACTTGAGAATACCATGCTTGTGCTTTACCGGCGAGTGAGAATGGAAAGAGGATCCATCGATTCCAATCTTCGTGAATGCCTTTATACTTGAATGTGGAGCAGATCACTTCAAGATTCTTGATATGAAGATATGGATTTTCTCCTTTAGCTCCTGAAAACGGGTTCTGCTCAACCATCTTGATTAGCATTGGGTCCAAACTATATTCTTCCGCTTCAATTTTGACATCTGACTTTGGCGGAATGAGACGATTTGCCTTTGGCATGATGTGGCTCCACCATGTCCCAATGACACCTGTGAAATCCATATTGACAAAGAAAACACAAAACAAAAACACTAGAAAAAAAAAGGTGAGGGATTAGAGAGTTAGTAGCAAAAATAAAACTAAACAAACGAACTGACTTGTTCCCCGGCAACGGCGCCAGAAAAGCTGTTGGCGCGTGATGCACGCACCTTCTGAGACTGCAAGCGTACAGATCAGTTGTAGCTTTTCCCTCGGAGTATTCCAAGGTTTATCAATCCGTGGAACAAGTGGGACGCTTATTTAGCTAAATGTTTGTTACTAACAGAAGTGGTTGTTTGAAAGAAAGGAGATTCAAAGAATTAATGATAACAGAACAAATAAGAGAGAGAAAGAAAACGGCTAAGCAAGGATTAAGAGAATCTTCCCACGGTCTTAGTTCACTTGCATGCAAAGATCAAATTAATTGAGTAAAGGCTCTGTTGGCTGTTACTAAAGTAGACAAAGGCTGTTTGCTGCGACCCTGTCACGGCGGCGGCTAATAATTCAATCATCTAGCAATAGCACCATCACAATACCATCATCCAAACCACAGAGATAAACAACAAGCAAGTATTGCAATAGACCGAGATAGAGCAACAAAAGTAATCAATTAATCATCACAGTGCAAATGGCAAGATCCCCATCAACCGAGGGAAGAACAGAGAATCACCCCATGATATGAGTAGGTTTCGCCATGGGAACTACCTTAGATTGGCCTATCCTACTTCCTGGTACAATTTGGGGCAAATCGGACGCCGGAGTCGGTCGTGCCGATCGGCGCGGATTCGTGCCGACCGGCGCGCGACGACTTTTCGCCGGAACGCCGCGAAATTCGCTCGGGATGAAGCTCTCTGTTGTCTAACCCTAATTCTGCCGCCAAAAGTGCCGAAATCCGAACCCCCTTGCGTGTAGAATAGGGTCTTCTCTTTATAGGGGCGAAACCAGCCTTCCTGGGCCTTTTTGGGCCGTTTTGGGCCTGGTGCCGGTCGGCACAAGTCGGTGCCGGTCGGCACCAGCGACTTGTCTGCGCAGCACATCTTGTGGGGCCCATATCTCCTAGCTCCGAAGTCCAAATAGGGTCATCCATATATGTTCCGGAAAGCTCTCGACGAGATCTACAACTTTGTAAGTCAAACTTTTCTCATTCAGGATCGTCTTGAACTCCAAAACTGTGTTGCAATGTAGTGCCCTCTCTAAAGTGAGTGAATAATCCAAGCTTCGTGTTGGTGCTTCGTGAAATTGAGCCTTTGTGTCATGTTTTCTCCTGATTCTACATCATAGCACTCAAAACACAACATACTTCGAAATGGGGTTAAAGTTAGGTGCCAAATGGCTCAAATGATCAATAAACGCACTAAAATGATAGTAAAAAGATGAGTAAAAGGTGATCATATCAAGCACCAACACCTCTGAAGTCGAGCTAACAACAATTATGTCATCCACATATATCAACACAAAAAACAGTAACTCCATTTTTGTTATAATAGAACAGTGATGTATCTGCGTTAGAGGAACTGAAACCAAGTTCAATAAGTTTGGAACTAAGACGTGCATACCATGCTCGGGGTGCTTGTGTCAAGCCATACAGAGCCTTGTCCAACTTGCATACATAGCTGGGCATACTTTTATCTTCATAGCCAGGAGGTTGCCTCATATATACTTCCTCTTCTAAGAATCCATGAAGAAAAGCATTTTGCACATCTAATTGTCTCAAGTGCCACCCTTTTGAGATTGCAACAGACAAAATAATTCTGATAGTAGTAGCTTTAATAACTGGACTGAAAGTATCCTCATAATCTACCCCATATCTTTGCTTAAAGCCTTTAGCTACTAAGCGAGCTTTGTATCTATCCAAACTACCATCAGCTTTCCTTTTGATCTTATAAACCCATTTGCAATCAATGATATTAGTGCCTCTCTGAGGTGGAACAAGGTGCCAAGTTTTATTTGTCATAAGAGCATTATATTCTTCATCCATAGCATTCTTCCAATTTTTATCTTCTAATGCTTCTTCTATGTACTGTGGTTCTCCAGAAGAAGTAAAGCAGCTGTAACGTATAGTACCATGAGTATATACCTTTGGCTTTCGCACTCCACCTTGAAGCCGTGTTCGAGGTCCTTGAATTGCTGGAGACGCTGGTTCACCAGCTACTGGTGCAACAGGAGCCACAGCGCTTGGTGTAGAGAGCTCCGGAGCGGCCGATCCAGGTGAGGGTGGAGGCGATCTGGGCGCAGGTGATCCGGTCGGGGCCGGTGCGCCTGACAGAACGGATTCTGTTGCGTTGGCTGGTGCAGACGAATCGCGAGGCACGGATGGCGCGGGATGTTCCCTGCCCCCCTGCAACGTGTCAGCCGCTGGCTCGGCAGCAGATGCAGGTCGTGACGCCGGCGCAGGTGCTTCTGCGCTGCTTGGTCCCGAGGTGGATGCGCCACCAGTGTCATGATTTCCTGCTGAAAATGGTAAGTCCTGCACATCTTCTTCAGAAATACCATTAGTAGGACTATTAGCCACAGAATCATCTAGCAATTCAACCCCTGGTACAGTAGGAAATAATTGTGGAGGCAATAATGAGATTTCAGAATGTAGGTGAGCGCCAGCATTGGAGTGCAGCTTGGAAAATGGAAAGACATTTTCATCAAACACAACATCACGTGATATGTAGATTCTACCCGTAGAGATATCCAAGCATTTGAAGCCCTTATGCATGTTACTATAGCCAAGAAATGCGCACTCTTTGGATCGAAACTCAATCTTGCGAGAATTGAAGGGGCGAAGATTAGGCCAACATGCACACCCAAAAATTCGCAAGGAAGAAAAATCTGGCTTGGTGTGAAACAATTGTTCAAGAGGAGTGGAAAAATTGAGAATTTTTGTGGGAGTGCGATTGATTAGATAAGTAGCTGCAAGAAAAGCTTCGTCCCAAAATTTGAGAGGCATATGTGCATGAGCAAGCAAAGATAAGCCAACTTCGACAATGTGTCGATGTTTCCGTTCTGCCGCACCATTTTGTTGATGGGCATGGGGACAAGAAACCATGTGAGAAATCCCAATTTTAGTGAAAAAAGAATGGACTCGTATTCACCACCGCAATCACTTTGCATGGCAATAATTTTGCGATTAAACAAGCGTTCAACAAGAGCTTGAAATTCTTGGAATTTTTTAAGGACCTCAGAACGAAATTTAATGAGGTAAATCCAAGTAAATTTGCTAAAGTCATCAATAAAGCTCACATAATATTGTTTTCTTCCAAAAGAATCAGGCGCAGGTCCCCAGACATCAGAAAAATAAGTTGCAAAGGATAAGTAGACTTGCTGGTGGACACAGGATATGGCAATTGATGACTCTTTGCTTGTTGACAAGCATCACACACTGAATCTTTATTTGAATCAACTACAAGGAAGATTAAAATTCTTAACAACTCTTTCTACTATTGGAAGAGCTGGATGACCAAGACGACTATGCCATCTCGTGAGAGACGGTTTATTGACTCCAAAAGCATGCTTCTCAAGTGATGCAGGAATAGGATAGAGACCCCCCTTGCACGCCCCCCTAAGTAGAATGCTCTGTGTGTCCAGATCCTTAATCAAAAAGAAAGAGGGGTGAAATTCAAGAAAAACATGATTATCATTAGCAAATCGATGAACGGAGATGAGATTTTTGCTAGCCTCAGGAACATATAACACATTATTCAAATGAAGGGAACGACTAGGGGTATGAATTGTAGATTTTCCAATATGACTAATAGCCATACCTGCACCGCTCGCGGTGTGAACGTGGTCGCCACCATTGTACTTGTCACGAACCGCCAGTTTCTCTAGGTCGCCGGTGATGTGATCGGTGGCACCCGAATCAGTAACCCAGTAGTGGTCGTTGCCGTGCGAGCTGGACGCAGCAGCAGCATGCCTTTCGTCAGGCACGTAGTCTTCATCGAATCGATGCCAGCATCTATCAGCCATGTGTCCCTTTTTGCGACACACCTGACAAAGGGGGCGCTTATCATTGGGATTATTGCGCCTGTAGTTGTTGGAGTTGGAGCCTTGACGTTGTGGTCCAGCGTTGGAGGAACCAGGAGGTCCGCGGGCGCGCCCTTGATCTATGCGACCACGCCCGCGATTGCCGCGATCACCGCGGTCACCACGGTCACCGCTATCACCATTGCCGCGCCCATACGCGACGCCACGGCCGCGATTGGCGGCATTCACGGACGAGTTGCTGCCGCCGCCCATGAGATCAACCCGAGTTTCAAACGCGAGCAGTTGAGAGTAGAGCTCAGCGATCGAAACCGGTTCGATCCTTGCGACGAGCGACGTGATGACGGGGTTGAAGTCAAAGTCGAGCCCCGCGAGGATGTACTCCACCAATTCTTCTTCTTCAAGCGGCCTGCCTGCGGTGGCCATCTCGTCGCCAAGAGATTTCATCTTGCCGACGTATTCTGCGACGGTCATCTGCCCCTTCTGGGTCGTCGCGAGCGCGAGACGAGTGTTGACGGCACGAGCTCGTGTCTGGGACGAGAACATGCCCTCAATCTCGCGCCAAGCTTCAGCTGCAGTCTCCTTGGACGAGACTTGCGCAAGAACCTCCCGTGATAGGGAGGCCAGCAGGAATCCAAGCACCTGTTGATCAGACGCATACCACTCCTCGTATGCGGGGTTGGGAACCTTGGCAGCTTTGCCATCAGCACCGGTGCCGTCGATCACTTCGGAGGGCGCCGGGGTCTTGCCTGTAGCATGACCAATGAGCCGCGAGCCACGAAGCGCGGCCAGGATCTGAGCCTTCCACATAGCATGGTTACCCTTGGACAGTTTCTCGGTGACGGCATTGGCATATAGGTGGGTGGTGTTGGAGGATGAACCGGCCATGGTGAAGGTGGATTGGATCTTACGCTCTGATTACCATGTAAAATCAGAGGAGCGGAAGTTTAGTAGGTGGAATGCCGTGCCTGTTGTGGCCGGCGGCTTCATGTTAAATAGGGCAAGGAAAATCCCCTCGCGTGGATTACAAACCGGAATGCAGTTGTGATCAGTTTGGATTGCGTCTAACTTAGAGTACAAGTCAAGCTACTGATATACAACAACAACTAACAAATACATGCGCATATCTCTACTGATCACAACTACAATACCGAACATATGATAACGGGTACATGTTTATCTAACAAGCGCAATGGTTGATCCTGATGATGTGCAGACACTAATGGCGTGTTCGGTTGCCCAACACTTTGCTAGAATCAGCATCTTTAGTTCCGGAGCATCCAACGTGCAAGAACCTTGTGCAAACATTCTCTCCAGCAGTACGTGTCTCTTTCGACGTCTAGGATGATGATAAATAGCAAAGGAATATATGGTTCTTGACAAGTAGTAGTTTATTTTCCAGTGATCTGCTTGCGAGAAGAGAGGACGAAAAGATGAGATGAAAATGCTTGTAAAATTGTCAGCGTGAACCAACAACTGATACTTTTATCTCATGTTTGACATCTTTTTTTTTTTTTGTTTGCGAACTTCATGTTTGACATCTGCAATTGTTCGACCAGAGAACCAACAAGGCTTGCATGCTAGTAACGAAGCTAACGAATCACATGAGAGAGGAAGCAAGGCAGCTCTTGAATGGATCGTACCAAGCTAGCAAGGTGAATGGGCGGGCGCCGTGCAGCCGCCATGGACTCGCCAGACTAGGATCTCCCAGGACTACGCCGACGACTACCTCCACCGTTCACGATCGCAATGGACCTGGCCAACGGACCCAACCGCTTGGCCCACATAATGCCAACGTGGCAACTTTTAAATTTATTTGGAAACCAAAGATTGGGAATGGTTGGAAGAGGCATGCTTTTTTACTCTCAATAGCCATTTAGAAACTCCCTAAACAAGCCTTTAGGGGGTGATTTTTTTAAACTAGTGGAGTTGCTCTTAGATTGACATCAACAACGTAGAGCCATTTTGGAGAGGCAAATGAACATTTGACTTCTGTGTACAGTAAAAGAAGAGGCCGTTTTTGTTGATCTCTCCAACAGAGAAGAGGCAGACGCAGAGCCAATTCCTGCTCGTCCTTCGCGTTCACCATGCTCGTCCCCCGCGCCGACGATGCCATCGACCTCACCTCCGCTGCGTCCACCTCCGCGCCCCTCTGCCGCACCGCGCCGCTGCCGTCCTGCCCGCCGCGCGCGCCGCAAGTTCGCCCAGCGCGTTGCCGCAGCTCGCCCTGCGCGCCGCACCGCAGGTTCGCCCCGCCCGCTGCCGCAGCTGGCCCTACGCCGCCGCTGGTCCCGCGTGCCGCCGTCGTCCCGTGCCCCCTCGTCCCGTAGCTACCTCGCGCCGCAGGTTGCCCCGCGCCTGCGGCGACCCGTCATACACCACGAAGGTATATAACCAGTTGTTGACTCGAAAATCACACACAACTAGCCTATAAGATCTGCTTAACTTCAGTGCAGGACCAAGTCTTGTACGCCGTGAAAATCCCGAAGCGTGCCAGTCAGTTTTTCTGAAACCATAACAAAAATAAAATATTAAATTCCTTGGGTCATCGGCCCGGAAAAACTAGGCCGATGCGTAGCCAACAATCGGATGTCGAGGGAACAGTTGATAAAATAAACAAAGATTATTTAAAAGCTATCGACTGTTAACTATCGGCTATATGCTATCGGCTCGAGAGTAGCAGAATGATATTGACTTTTGACTATTGGCTAAACACTATCGGCTATTAAACAATAAGAAAAAAAAATGTAAAGAACAGATCTGATGGAACAAAGCAAACTGTCAGCTAGATCTAAATATATGAAGATTATGACTTAGACTAGCCAAACAGTGCGATGTTATATAGATTCAGAGCAGAGATCTGTATGATAACTAATCGGCTAAACGCCACGATGTTGACATTAGTTAAGTCACACCAAATAAATCATCTCTGACAGTGATGTCAGAAATAATCTACAGATATGCCTTAGTGTCGATTAGGTAAATCCGCAAGCGCACGGAGAATACCGTTGTAGCATTTCACCAATGGAATACTCCAATGGTTGTCATTTATAGTCCTACCAACGGAAGGCGGCGGTTTAAGAGATACCACATTCATAATCATATAACTAATAATATACCAAGGTCTAAATAGGGGTAAGAATAAAGCATATGGGTAGTGTGACACACAGAACAATCCAATCTAACATCAATACAAAGCCTAGGTTAAGTGGAGTTAAGAGGAGTCGAGCTGGGTCCCTATGTACTTTTTACTATTGGTTATACATGCATCACATACAAATCAAAGTCCTATGTTATGGAACAGAGAGGATTAAACACAGCAGGGCTGTCACCACCTACCGCAACCCTCTACTAGGACATGTGACACTAGGGCTATCAAGTCGCTATGCCAGTCCTAAGGTCACGTGACAACGAGGTAATCAAGTCCTCACCGCCAGACCTAAGGTCACATGACAATGAGGCAATCAAGTCCTCACTGCCAAACCCACTCCTGTTCATGGGGGTAACCAAACATTGTTAACAGCTCTTAGAACAAAAATAAAACGTCAACTAGCTGCACCTTTTGCCCTCAAATCAAACACCAAAGGTAGACTTAGGTCTTGAAACTAATGATTTCCACAAGTCTTGGTGAATTTGTAAGTGCAGCTACATTCATAGAAAAACGGGGAAAAGGAAGCATGAAAGGCCTACTTTGCAAACACCGGATTTCCCCGAACATAAAGATATCTCCCCATGAAGCCCAAAACTCCAATAAAAAGGCTTCAAGTCCACCCATAGCAGGTGGATCAGAGGAGGAGACAACCCAAGGCACAGCCTAGAGGAAGGCCAGGCCCAGTGGGGCCCACCCCAGGTCGGCTGACCTAGGGATTGGGGTCGGCCGGCCCCTGTTGGTCGCCCCACTGGCCCACCTTCTTATGGCGGTTTGCAACCGACCTTGGGAGGTCAGTTCCCCCTGCAATCAATGCCATCAATGCCGCGAACTGCCTCAAGTTACCGACCTTCCAAGGCTATAAATAAAGGGGTACCCTCCCTCCTCCAAAAGACATCACAAGAATCCCAAGAGGAGAGCACCACTCCCACATCTCAGGCCTAGAGCCTCTTGTACAGTAGTAGAATAGGGGAGAGGGCAGGGGAGAAGAGAGGAATAGCTTTGTCTTAGTTATTTCCTACTCTTGTATCTTGGCGGATATTTATCTTATTAATAGTTCATCATTCGTTCTTCGTTCGTTCGTCGTTCATTCTTCGTTCGTCGTTCGTTCATCGTTCTTATTCATAAGATTAGTATTCGTGGTGATATTGATCTAGCGAGCTTTATTTACAAGTCATTATTCTTGTTATACTTGTTTACGGGATCATCGCTCCGCGAGGAGTGCTCCAGCCTTCCAGATTGGTACCAGGACTGAGGTTAGAGTAGTAATCGACGGCATAGACGTGGCGTCTAGGCTAGAGGTTACCTTTATTTGCAGCGTGCCCCACGGTTTGGAGAGGTAGACGGCAGGTGGTGACAGCCCTGTCCGTCCCTAGTAATCCTCCACGTCCGGGTTCGTCGTATAGCTACAGGCTGGAGTGACTTGGCAGATGTTGGCGGTCGTTAAAACCATGTTTTGACCGCCACCCTACCGGTAAATAAAAGCATAACACCAAGATTCTGCACATAGTAGATAGGAATAACACTACTCCACAAGTTTTGGTGGATATTTGGATGCAGGAGGGAATAATAGAGGAAAGTGGGCCCAGCTAGGGGAAATCCCTGGCCGGGCGGCCCCATTCTAGGCCGGCCGGCCCCACCTGGTGGCCACTGGCCCGAGCTTCCTCCAGTGGGCTGCAAACAGGCTCCCAATGCACAATTCAAGGTCCAGCTCAGCGGATTTGCGCCGACTTACCAGAGGTGGGCCATTTGGGCCTTAACTTGGCCTCCACTGCAATTCTGCCAACCCCATGAAGAAACCGACCTTCGGACCGCCTTCAGGAGATGATCTGGAGCGTTGAGGCAGAAGGCGGTGGCCAACCGCCACAGTGGACGGCCGGCCGGCCACCCTATCAGGCCGGCCGGCCGACCTTGGCGCCACCGCCTCTCCAGCTTCGGCTATTTAGTCCCCTGGGTCCTGGAGAGGCTATAAATACCCCTGGCCGGCTGCAGAACCAATTCGCACCACACTTCATCCAAGTGTTTACTTCTTGTTTAGTAGTTACTTTGGGAGTTAGAGTAGAGTGAGAGCTCTCTCGGGCTTCCGGAGTCTTCTCGATGTTTTGGTATAGCTCTTTGTATCCTTACTCTTTAGAGATATTCTTTTATCTAATATATAATTAGTTTTATCTTTATTTATTTCTTTTAGTAGTTCTTTTCTATTTAGTTTATTTATTCTGTTAAGTAAGTGCTTGTAGAAGCCTTGTTGTGGGATTCGTGATTGTTGGTTTAAGCAAGTACGAGAGAGTGCCTCCGTCGGAGATGACGTCGGGTGAAATCTGTACTTGTTTATTCCTAGATAGGGCTGCTCCGTTGATCAAGAGTAGTTCCTCTAGGTGGGTTGTAAGCATGGAGCTTAGAGCTTGGCCTATGCACGTTTGGCACCCAACCCCACGGAGGATGGTAGCCGCGAGTGTATGTGACAGCTGCACCGGTCTCTGTAATCCACCACGTCCGGGTTGGACTCAGCAGGGTCTTAATTATAGCGGATGGATCCCCAGGGTGAACTAGCAGCATTGGTTCATAGCCTTGGCACTTCCGTGCCCCGAAACGACATGACTTGTATGTGTATGAGCTTAGCTTGAGTAGATAATCTTTGTAGACTTAACTGCTAGGAAGAGTAAATAATAGATGAACATATAGGAAGTCTTAACTCTATCACGTTGCTCGCCCAAATGTATACTACAGTTTTATTTCTTTTATCACTTCGGATTTGAAGGTGTGTGCCACCCATAATTATCATGCCAATCTTACCCCCGTCTCAAGTATAGTTGATACATTATTTCTTCTCCAAATTATTCAATGCATTGCTACTATTCAGCTCCCTTTTTGCTCTACTTTCCTGCGGAAATATAAATACGATAACTCTGGAATACTCCAAGGTGAAATGCTACAATGGTGGTCCGTGCGCTTGCGAAATTAATGAAGTTAATTTTATCGCATAAGAACCTCCAACAAGCATTTCTGGCGCAGTTGCCGGGGAAGTAGCAGCTAGGAATATGAATAAATGCATTGTGTTTGTGAGAAAAATAATTATCACTTACTTTTACGGGCTTACCCTTGTCCTGTTTTTCTTCTTGTGGAAATTTAAAACAGGATAGTGCATGACTGATTTCGACCTACCAGAAAACTTCCACCTAGATCCCGAACAGTTCTTGAGAAGGGTGAGGGCCAGGCTTACCCCTCCTCCCACCCACGCTCGATCGAACGTTCTGGCTCTTGAAAGATCCCTTCCACCGACCGTTGATCGTCCTCAGTCTTCGTCAGCAAACAACAACATAGGTGATCCGGTCGAGAAGATGATCAATGACTTCTCCGCGCCAACTACGGAGAACATCCGCGTGGGACCCAACCCGCGCATCACCAACAAGGACTACGAGCTCAAGCCGGCCTTGGTCTACATGATCTTGGCCAGTCCTTTCTATGGGAAGCCGTCGGAGGATGCGAACGCTCACCTCCAAAGGTTCCTGATGACGTGCAACACCTTCGCCATGAAGGATGCACCTCAGGACGCCATCCGACTACAGCTCTTCCCATTCTCTCTGTTGGGGAAGGCTCTCTAGTAGTTCTACGCGAACCAAGAGTCCCTCGACACGTGGACGGCATGCTCCAATGCCTTCCTCGCCAAGTTCTTCCCGCCGGGCAAGACAACTGCCCGGCAGAACAAGATATCGGGCTTCCAACAGCTCGCAGAGGAATCGACCGCGGAAGCCTGGGACAGGATGCAAGAGTATGTTCTCTCATGCCCACACCATGGCATGGAGGAATGGCTCCTCATACAAAGCTTCTACCACGGTTTGAGGCCGTCCGCTCGAGAGCGCCTCGACGCCGCAGCAGGCGGCTCTTTCTTCTCCCTTAGCGTGAAGAACGCTAAGAAGTTGATTGAGAAGGTGGCGGCCAACCAGA
The DNA here is from genome assembly GCA_012490785.1 of Eragrostis nindensis. Taxonomy (NCBI): domain Eukaryota; kingdom Viridiplantae; phylum Streptophyta; class Magnoliopsida; order Poales; family Poaceae; genus Eragrostis; species Eragrostis nindensis. Next base: position 50,381 of record JAAXCT010002494.1, read on the forward strand.
CTCATGGTGAACGCCAAGCGGCGACGACCAAGACCCGTGGAGTGCACCAAGTAGAGACGATGGACATGCTCGCCATCAAGCTCGATCAGCTGCTCCGCAAGGTGGACTCTCCACAGGACCTGCAAGTTACGAACTCCCGCATGACTTGTGAAGAGTGCGGCAACACAGGGCATATGGGCATCAATTGCCCAAATGCAAGGGAGGAATGCAATTTCCTCAACAATGGCAATGGGTACCGCTCCCAGAACAACTACGGCTAGAATTCCAGGCCCGACCTCTCCTTCAACAAGAATCAGGGAGGTGACAATGGTAATCTTTCCCGCTATGAGCCCTCTATCAAGGATCTAGTTCTCGGCCAGGTCAAGATCAATGACAGTATTAGTAAGAAATTTCTTACTACGGACAAGGCTTTAGAGAGCATAGATGCCAAGCTAGACTCGTTTAGCACTGCTCTGCAAAATCAGCTAAGCCATAACAAAATGCTAGAGACACAAATTGCCCAAATAGCTTCAGCTGTGCAGTCTCCTCGTGCGGGTAAACTTCCTGGGCAACCAGAGGTTAACCCCAAGGAGAGTGCAAATGCAATAACCATCAGGTGTGAAGAAGACGAGCTGGACTATATGCTTCCCAAGGATGTGATCAGAAGAGATCCCGGATGTCCGACCATACCATATTTGGTCAACGACCGTTGCTTCGCTCGGGCACTATGCGACTTAGGAGCAAGCGTGAGCATCATGCCGAAGGCGGTCTATGATGGGTTAAACCATCCACTGTCTCCAACGACTGTGAAGCTCCAGCTTGCAGACGGGTCACTACGCCTGCCTTTGGGGATTGTCAAAGAAGTTCCCGTGCAGATCAGAAACTTCTTCGTCCCCGTCGACTTTGTTGTGCTGGATATGGAAGTGGATGTCAAGACGCCTCTTATTCTTGGGAGGCCATTCTTGAGCACCACCAATGCCGACATCGACGTGGGGGCAGGGGAGATACACCTGGATTTCAACGGCAGGGAAGAAACGTTCAACTTCAGGCCCAAGGTTGAGCAATGCAAGCAAGTACGGGTCATATATGGAAAAGACCCGAGGGAAGTGGAGAAGATTGAGATTACTCCACCCATATCGCAGCCAGACAAGCTCATTGCATACATAAGAAACTATATGGCAAGATAGAATGCAAGAAGGCCAGCTAATTATTGGAGGACTCCAAGGAGAATGCCTCAGCCGCCAAAAGCACCGCAAGCCCCTCTTGCTCCTCCACCACAAGAAGGAGTAGGCGAGTCACAATCGCCTAAGAAGAGGAGAGCTAGGCGCTCAAGGAAGAAGAAGGCAGCGACGGTATCAACCGAGGAGAGCTTGGGGAGGACCCCAGGTAAGTATTCCTAACTTTCCTTGAATAATAAACTCCCTGTTTCGAATAAATGCTAGAATCTTGGTGTTGTGCTATACTTAAGGGAAATGATGATCGAGTTACATATTAGCTTCCCATATGTCGCATAGATGCAACCTCTACTCCTGACATACGTGTTATTTTTATTTGAGCATGATCACATCACGAGTCTTGCTTATTTCCGTGGGTTGCATTTGTTACACCAAGTCTAAGCATTGTGGAATATGATATGGCATGATTAGGACTTGTAGCAATCTCTTAGTATGGTTTCATCCAGAGATGTTTTTCTTGAATTGCTGCAAGTACCTAAAACCCTTCTGTTTTGGCACACTTCTCTTAGTGTGAGGATCTATTTACCTACCAGAGCCATATCATAATATTCGAAACAGCCCCACTCATAGCCATTTGTTTATGTATTGAGTTTTGTTAAGGTTTGATGTGCTCTTGAAACTAAGCACTCCTAATTTTGGTCATAATCCCTTCGCGTGTGTTTTCGAAAAATTTCTCTCCACCAAATAAAAAGGGGAATGTTTGGATAAATCAACCAAACATTTTTCAAAGTTTGTAAAACCGCTGGTCCATCCAAAAGCTCAAGAATATTTCAAAATGTTTTCTTTGAACCATGAAAAGTTTATGGCCTCTTGCACCATGGAGTAGTAAATAAAAAAAAAACTCTCTATGGTTGCAGGACAAAAGTCAAGGGCTATATGGTTCTTATCATAAAAATTTTGAGCAAAATAAAGGACCAAGAGTTTTCAAAACCCCTTCCACAAGTGTGAGTTCATTTTCTCCCCCTCTATCGCATCATTTTCTATGACCAAAATACATAGAGTTGCTACGTTGATTGAGACTCATTCTTTAGCTTTATAATAAATACATGACATTTGTCCATTCCTTACCAAGCTCCACATACAAAGCCTCATTTGGTAGAAGGTAGGATGAGTGAAGCTTGTAGGAATAGACTCACATCAGGGTGGTAAGAGAAGTGCCATCCAAAACGAAAGAGAATTTTTTGCACCTTACCTTGCAGCACATAAAAACTCTGGATACACACCTGCTAGAATTGTTTATTTGTCCAAAAAGTGCCGTTCTAGTCTTTGATGCTGCATGACAAGGTGTAGCATATAAGCCCCACGATTTATGCAACATTCATGAATATTTTGTGCTCTCGTTTAAGCAAGTACGAGAGAGTGCCTCCGTCGGAGATGACATCGGGTGAAATCTGTGCTTGTTTATTCCTAGATAGGGCTGCTCCGTTGATCAAGAGTAGTTCCTCTAGGCGGGTTGTAAGCATGGAGCTTAGAGCTTGGCCTATGCATGTTTGGCACCCAACCCCACGGAGGATGGTAGCCGCGAATGTATGTGACAGCTGCACCGGTCTCTGTAATCCACCACGTCCGGGTTGGACTCAGCAGGGTCTTAATTATAGCGGATGGATACCCAGGGTGAACTAGCAGCATTGGTTCATAGCCTTGGCACTTCCGTGCCCCGAAATGACATGACTTGTATGTGTATGAGCTTAGCTTGAGTAGATAATCTTTGTAGACTTGACTGCTAGGAAGAGTAAATAATAGATGAACATATAGGAAGTCTTAACTCTATCTCGTTGCTCTCCTAAATGTATACTACAGTTTTATTTCTTTTATCACTTCGGATTTGAAGGTGTGTGCCACCCATAATTATCATACCAATCTTACCCCCGTCTTAAGTATAGTTGATACATTATTTCTTCTCTAAATTATTCAATGCATTGCTAATATTCAGCTCCCTTTTTGCTCTACTTCCCTGCGGAAATATAAATACGATAACCCTGGAATACTCCAAGGTGAAATGCTACAATGGTGATCCTTGCGCTTGCGGAATTAATGAATTTAATTTTATCGCATAAGAACCGCCAACAGCAGACCAGATCTATACCAGTGCCCGAAGTAAACAAGTAGAGCTAGAGCGCGTCTGTCCTACGGGACAACTAGATCTTTATTTATCCTCTCAATCCTATACTACTATCATTTTTGTTGTCCTTGGGAGAAACTAACCTTGCTGAAGAATATCTCCGTTCCTTGGAGAAAACAAATACGATACCTTGGAATACTCCTGGGTGAAGTGCTACAACGATATTCCGTGCGCTTGCGGATTTATTTGCGACGTAAGAGATACCAACAAACACTCAAAATTATTCACCAATCTAAGCACCACGCTTACATTGCTAAACAGTACTCTCAATTCCCATGGGACTCTGACCCTTCGGATCATCAAGTCGGGAACAAGAGTACACCTAACCTTGACCCTACGGATCAACAGATCAGGCGACATAACATGCATAACTCTGACCTTACGGATCATCGAGTCAAGAGCCAAAACATGCATAACTCTAACCCTACAGATTAACAAGTTACAAACTATGGCGCATAGAACTAAACGCTATGGATTAACAAGTCATGGGCCAAAGCATGTCTAAGGTACCTCATTATGCATTGAACGAGTGCAAAGGCATAGAAGGACTAGTATAAGCATGTGAAGCATAAAGCAATCAAGCATGACTAGGCAAATACCACATAGAAGGTACATGGCCATCATACTAGTACAATCATAAAGCATAAGGAATAAAGAAGATAATTCTATTGATAAAAGATGTAAGTCTTACAAGAGGGGAATAGAGTAGATATATCCCAAAACTTTCCAAGACTAGGTTGAGGACCTCTAGTCAGCTCTCTCCTCCCCTCTACTCCTCTATGGCCTAAAGGCTAAGTCTAATGCTAGAGAATGGATTCCTCTTGGTGTGCCTTGGAGGGGAGGGAGTACCCATCTATTTCTAAGGTGTTGGAGGCGGCCAGGCGGACCTGCGCGGCGGCGAGCTACACGTAAGCGGGATGTAGCTGGGCGGCGGCCGGGCGGAGCCGCGCCCCGGCGAGTTGCGCGTAGGCGGGGGCGGCTTGGCTCTCCTTTGTTTAATGGTGGTCCTATAGGAAAAAAAAAAATGGACCCGCGGGAACAAGCAGCCCCGGGCTTTCTTTGTGAGAGAAGGATCTATTTCTTTGTAAGAGAAGGATTTCTCACGCAGATTTAGAAAATCCTCGAATCCCTCTCCTCTGCTTACATAGGGGTCCGAAGACCGGCGCATGCACTCTCCTTTCCACATGATGGCCCAGAACGTACAAGGGCAGCAGTAGGCTCATATATATCGGTGAGGATAGCTAAACTTCAATAATTGTGGGATGGAGGGAGTAACATTTATTTTAGAACGAAAGTATTGTCATCTATATAAAACCGAATGGAATATTAGAAAATGAAAATAATTAAAGTACATATGACTAGGTCATCTATCCGACGTACGACTAGCCATAGATTAACAAGTACAGGAGGTTTGCTATGGCGCTTGAAATGAACTACAGGTTCCTTGCCGATTTATAGGAGCCGTTGATGCTGGTCATTTATTAAAAAGGGAAAATTAGTTCTCTGGCATCAAAAGTTCCTCAGTTACGGAAAATACCATTGAAAGTTCGAGCTACGGAAAATACCATTGAAAGTTGCATGTATAGTCAGAAACTATAACTCACTTATTTTCGGGACAAAATGCTCTCGCCTATTTGATCTAATTGCTTGTGTTGTGAGTGCTGTACCCATACTCATTCAAAAACAACATCACATCGACTAAACCAATTACCACACATCGGCCACAAACCATTCACATGTTTCACAAGTCATTCAGAGAACCAATTTAGCTAGGATTAGGAATTGAGCCTTAATTACCCATCGGGATTGTTAAGATGGATTCATCTTCAACAAAAAGGGCGCCGAGTCTTGGTGCACCAGAAACCGAGCCTTGTCGTCGAGCTGGGCGGTGGGTCATGGTGGAGGATGGGTGGCGATGCCTAAATTGGAGGAGGGGCGGCCACGGCTTGACGAGAGGGGTCGGCGACTCTTGGGGGAAGATAGGTGTGGGGGGGGGGGGTGGCGACGGCTCCTGGGAACAGAGGCGGTGGCTGAACTAGAGGAGGCCACAGGCGGGAAGAAAATGACGCCCGCGCCGCTCTGTTTCGTCCCAGAGCGAGAGGCAACGATGGTCAAGGGTACTATGGTCATTTCCTCTACCCATTCTAAGTAAAGTGCTAACTTTCGAGTAGATTTGCAACTTTCAATGCTATTTTCCGAAGCTAGAATTTCAATGGTATTTTTTGTAACCGAGAACTTTCGATACTAGTGAACCAATTTTCCCTATTATAAACAGGGTTAGTTTCGTAATTGCTCCTAGTTAACCACCTTCCGCGTCATCTACCCTCAATCAGAAAAAGTCCTAAGAGCATCTCCAAAAGAGCCTCAAAAACTCTCCTTAAATCAAAATAATAGGATTCAATCAAAAACCATTTTCAAACAGCACCTAAAACTACTCCTAACTTTTTTCTACCACCTCCTAAACTATCCTCATTTCTAGCTACAAACAGGACAAGAATTGGAAGCCATATTCCTTTTTTTCACTAAGTTAATGTTTTTTGGTCCTAAATGCTGACGTGGCTCAATTAAAAGTGTTTTGATCCATTTTTAGTGAAGAACTGCTAGATGAGGAAAGAAAAATTGCTCTATATTTTTTATTGCTTCTAAAAACAAGTTTATAGAGATAATTTTATGGAGATCTCTTGAAGATGTTATAATCGAACAACTATTTTTGCCACGAAATAGTTACGAAGAATCTTGATCCTCCTGATTGTTTAAAGAAAATTAGAAAAGGAGAGAGAAATAGATTCTTAAGATGATAACTCCTCCAACGGCAGATCGTAGCATGAAGCATAGTAAGGCTGCCTATCGAGATTTAAGCCATGCGAAGACCTCGAGTCCTTGTCTGGGAGTTTCTTGCCCCAAGCATCCGTGATGTCGTAGCGGGTGGAGTTGATCAGTAGGCACGCCGGCTCTCATTGACTTTCTGCTTCGACGACGGAATACTCCGCACTGCCTGCAGCCATGGCGCTTCTAGCACAACAGGATTAGGGATTCCGCTTGTACTAATCGAGAAGTAATCGAGAGAGAAGAGATGCGCTAACCTCAAAATATCATTTCTTTATTTTTTTAAAAATACTAGTACTACTTTGGCCCATCGATTTTTTTACCGGTTCACAGCTTAGAGTTGTTTTTATTACAGAAAGTCTAATGCGCTTACAGATGGCGCGCAACCCAGGACAAGCTTACGTGGTGTTTTGTTGTCGGTGAATTTTTGTTTGGTAGCAGACTGCCACATCACGTGAAGTATGGGCGTGCTCGAAGAAAAAATCAGCTTATGTAAGTGTATTTATTACACTTGTTCAAAGCATCAAAATGATATATCTCTATATGATGTCCGTTCTCAATTTGTTTTTCACCGTTGCATTCTATGTGACTAGACGAACAAAACTAGATCTCACTTGATATGTTTTAAATTTATTTTTCATGAATTATGATATCATAGAAGTTGCTGCCAGGTTTATACTATGAGTTGCTATCATCTGAGAGTGTAAGGGGGCGTTTGGTAGAGCTTCTCTATCAGATTCTGCTTCTGCTTCTATAGAAAAAGTTCCAAACACCCGAACTTGCAAAACAGATTCTGAGCAAATCGAGCGAGAATCCGTTTTGGCATTGTACTGAGGAGCAGAATCCACTATTCGAAGCTTTTAGCGGATTCTCTCCACTCAGCCGGGTCCCACGACGGCAAGGAAATCACCTGCGCACGCCAGTTTTCACACGGGAACCCACCGCAGCGCGGGCCCACATGTTTGGAACAAACGTTTCGTCTCGTTAAAAAATCCGTAGACTACAAACCAAACGTACGAATTATAAACCGATTACAAGTTGTGATCCTTGCGACGAGACCTTCGAACTAGACACACTTGACTATATTTTATATCTTTATTTTTTTAAAAAATGCCCTTAGTAATCATTTATTTCATATTTAATTTATTTTTTTGTAATTATTTTCATTTTAATATGGTATACAAAGTGTGGACAAATTAGCGCTCGAACTGTAGGGATAGATCAGTCATTTCACATGCATAATCTATTTCAAAAATATCAGGAGAATCTGTTTTGCCAAACGGCCTAACTGGAGAAGCTGTTTTGATAGAGAATCCAGTAGAATCTAGAGAAGCTGTTTTTCCTCAGAATCCAATGCAGAATCTGTTTTTCGCAGAATCCGAAACCCTGCCAAACAGGCCCTAAGAATCAAGGGTAAGAATAACTATTTGGACCTAAGTGATATGAACAAGTTTAGGAATGTCAAAATAAGTAAAAAGATCTAAATGACACAATAGAACAAGTTTAGGGATGTCAAATTAGCGTTTTCTAAGTAGAGGGACCTAAGTGACACAGCTAGACAAGTTTAGGGACCTGTGTACTTTACTCTTTATTATTTATCTACATGGAATATATATATGGTTAAGTTCAAATATTGTCATTTACTCTTTGAAAAATAGGTACTATCTTGATTCTTGCACCTTCTGTTCATATATGCTTGTGTGGTTCAGTTTTGTTGTCGCTCAAATTTTGTGTCGCGGCCTCACCCTACCTAAGTTTTCAGTCTATATATCCCCCGCTGTATAAGATAAGCTGTATAAGATGATGCTTGTTCTAGCTTCTTGTTACCATACCGGCTCGGAGCTGACGATGACGTGCGTCTTACAAGTTACAAGACTTTGTTACATGATCACAAAGAAGAAAAAATTGTAAACTATCAGGATTTCATATACGTATCTATAATTTTGTTTGGTTCAGTCTTCCCCTGCCAGTGTCCATGTGTTTTTAGATTCTCCTTTAATAGCTTTGACCGAACAACATGGCTCTTGCATGTTCTCTAGTGCGGCCGCTACTCTTCATTATTGTTTAAATAACGTATTGAGGAATGTAGGTTTAGTTTTCTCTATTTTATATTCATAGTGCCGCAACTAAGTTTTAATGCCATTTATAATAAAAAGGAAAATTTTAGTTGTGACATTTCATTAGATGATAATTACGCTATATAGTAAAGCCTCTAAAGTAATAATAGAGTCAAGAGAAGAGTCATACGGTTAAAGTTATCGAGGGGTAATACGAGGACACATCACACATGGCCGCCTGTGGGGAAAGACTGAAACAAAATTTCTTATAGATAGGTATATGAAATCCACTGGCATGTAAATGTGTTTTTACAATTTTCTTAATAAAGAATCTACATCAAATGGTTCGGACTTTTTTTTATTATGGCTGACATAGGAATCAAATACCTCAAAACATACGAGCACAAGGAGATATTCGAAAAGAAACAGGTTGTATGTTAGCATTTCACAATGGAGACAAGCACGTAAGATAATTGCTTTGTATCCATTAGTTCTGAACGATTTAACTAAATTGCAAAAAAGGCATATGCATGAGTAGGAGCAACAATATAAAGGAGTTTATTGGGTCCGTCCCGTATCACTTGGGCAGAAAAATAAACATTACATCTACAGAGAACGTACTCTGGAACAAGTTCATAAATGGTTGAAAACAATCTACTACAGTCCCTCCTCTTTGATACCATAACTATTTAGAAAACCTGATACAATAACTATAAAGGAACCAACATATATTTCTCACATTTGTTTAACGAATTATGTAAATGCTCTATAGATTTACATAAAAAATCTTTTCTTGTATGGAAGCAGCTCCATAATGTGGTCATGTAGAGTACTTCGCAATAAGCTTATCAACGTGGATTATGATATCATCAATATGGGGGCGAACTGCAGGATGTGGCTGCAGCATCCATGTTATGAACTGACGGAGAGAATCAGGGTACGAGGACCCTGCTTCGGCAGGCCATTTAATTTGTGCACTTTTAACGACAGCATGCAAGCTTTCGCCAGCAGATTCATCAATCTCATAATCAAAAGGAGATTTTCCATACCTGCGAAACTAAGAAGGTTACACAAGCTGTCGTCTATGCTGGAGAACATCAAATTAAATATGTACTAACAAATAAAATATGATCGCCACTTGTATATGATAATGACGAAACCAAAATTGGTGGTTGCTACACATGACTAGTGGGCAGGATTCCAAAAAGCACTACTATAATATTTTTGATTGCCAGATGCGAATGATTAGGAGGCTTAAATGCTTGAATGGCTGTAACTTTGATGGTCGAAAAGTGGGCATACATGATTCAAATTTCAATTGCTCTTGTAGCACTCAAAACGAACCATTTTGCCGCTGTGCCATTAACATTTTGTCGATTTAAAAAGGAAAAAAGTTCATTTTACTCCCCCAAACGATTCACTTTGTCCGTTTCACACCCTAAACAAAATGATGGCTCACTTTACTCCTCTAAACAATTACATTCGGTACTATATACACCATATTGAAGCTCAAATTTTGCACGATCAATACTCACACGGCAAACTATGTTAAAATAATTATGACATTTTGATACTGTTTACATGGTTTAGCAACTAACGAGATAACCACGTTTTGGTAGACGCTAGACGCTACACGTTCGGTACCAGGCGTTTAGCGTTTAAAACGTCTAGACGGAGTTTAAATGGATTAAACGTTTTATCACTGTAGCACTTGAAAAGAAAAGAAAAAGGAAAAAGAAAAGAGAATAAGGGAGAAGGGAATGTGTAACGTCCTGCTCCCCGAGTCGGGCCCGCTTACACCTGGCAGCTCTCTAGGATCTTAAAACTGCCGTCATAGACCAACACAAGTATTTCCTGCGCACTTTGTCCTCACTCGTGCGCACCCGGGAAGAACTTCCCGGTCGGTCACTCATCCCAAAATTGCTCGAGGCCAAGCACGCTTAACCTCGAAGTTCTTTCGAGATGAGCTTCCGGAAAAGAAGTTGCATCTTGTTGGTATGAGTATTCTTATCAATCCTATTAAGCCCTGGGACAGGATGTCACAGGATGTGTTGTTTAGCCAGCCCGGCCCATCAGCATGCCTGTAGCCCTCTTTGCCCCCATACCTTATCGATAACCTTAACTGTTGGAGTCGGGAGCACAGGCGGCCATTTTCTTCAACGTTTCTCCGCCGTCGGCGCGTCGCCCCTCTCCTCCGTCCTCTCCTCCCCTGCTCGCCCCATGCTGCCCTGCTCCTCCCTTGAGCCACAATCACCAGATCCGGTGAGGATACGGGAGCTGAACGGCTGGCCTGGCGCATAGACGGCAGTGGCACTGCTCAACAGAAGATGGCCGGCCCGACGCACGGCCGGCGGCGGCGACGCTGCTCCACGACAGGCCTAGCACACGGATGGCGGCGGCACTGCTCCATGGCGCTGCTCCACTCGCGGACGGACGGCCAGTCCCTCTTCTTTCCCGTCCCCAGCGACTTCACCCCTGCTCGGCTGGAGATCTCAACCGATTGAGCCCGGCCATCACGCAAACAGCGGGTGAAACGGACGAATTGACGTCCAGAGGCGTTTCCAAGCCGTCCTGTTTTGGCCGTTTTACCCCGTTTTTGACAGATTAAACGGGTCCACCGTTTAATGGACCGATTACCCCCTAAACTCCACGGCAGCCATCCGTTTCACGTCTAAACGCGTTTAGACGGTCGTCTAAACCCGTTTAGGAAAACGTGGCGATATAAGCATTCAAATGATATCAGGAAAGTCATTAAAAAATATTTTAACATAGGATATTGTGGCAATTGTCATCATGCAAAATTTGAGCTTCAAATTCCACTAGACTGAGAAACAAAAAAGACAAACTTCAATTGGGTGTATATCACACCAAATTAAATTGATTGAGGGAGTAAAGTGAGGCATCATTTTGTTTAGGTGTGATACAGACAAAGTAAATTGTTTAGGGGATTAAAATAGACTTTTTCCATCCATTTAAAAACTAGCATGGCATTTGGCTGTCTTGGCTCCGCCCGATAGTTAACAGAGCTAATGGAGGAACTGATCCTTGTATAATCTAGAGCATCAGATCCAAATCTGCTAAACGGCGAAGATGTCTCAAATTCAATGCTACTAGAGAAACCCACAAAACGATAATGGTATGAGAGCAAACCCTTTCGGATCTACTGCTGAGAGCAATTTGCCTATATTACGCCCAGACTAATGCAAAAAGAAAGAAAGAAATGGGATTGCATAGCATATACAATTTATGGCAGTGGTGAACAAGTTCAAATTTTATTTCTAAAATCAAGTATGTCTCTTGCAAAAATAAGACAGTAAAGTTAAAATCACGAGAGAAATATATCTATATCAGAAAGAACACGTGTAGAACATCTAGAGATGTCCTTATAATCAAAATCGAGATCTGGATGATGGATTCAAAATTCTCATTGAGGCAATACAAATTAAAAAAGGAATCAATGAGCGTGATAACTGATTGAGGACAGATATAATTTTGTAAAGGACATAAATCAACCATGAATGGATGAAGAAGAAACACTTACATCATAGCATACAGAGTGCATCCCAAAGACCATATATCTGTCCTCTCATCAATGTCAGCATGGATTGGGCACTCACTCCCACAATTCAGGAGCTCGATAATGAGCAGAACAATGCTCTGAAGCCCATTCCTTCATGAAATCGTAACATAGGGGTCAAAAGGGAAGTCGAGGAATTAGTTTTTGCCATATTTCACGTTGGATTAATGCAGTTTAGCTAATGGGGACGCTGGAAGACATTTCCCAATCTAATCAAACAAACAAGAGCTATGATAGAATAGATCAGCCAGTGCTTGTCGAAATAGTATAGTCACCAAATATATTTTCCATGGCATCAATAAGCTCACCAGCCTAAGCCTAAATGGCCAACAGCATATTCAGAGAAAAAGTTACCTGCAACTGTAAAGCTTCCGCTTGTGATCTAATGGTTATTCTTGCAGGACGAGTACTCTCAAAATCCATTAAAATAGCAAGATGAGGCTGCTTCTTCCGCTGAGTTATGAGGATATTATCAGGTTTAACCCCATTGTGCGCATATGGTGGGTCAAAACTGTGCATATGCTTCAAACCAGCACAAAGCTGCAACAACATCCAGATGGCTGCAGTTGTTAAAATGTTTATTGTAAAAGGAGAAGAATACTCATTTTGGTCAAGATTTATTATCACGGAAGATGTAAATTTCACAACAAGATTTATAACTCAACAGACATTGTACATACTTATTTATTGAAGAACATTTTAACACAAGATTTATGTGCTGCTACATTTATAAGAAACTAATCATAAAGATTCATGGACAAAACCAAGAAATTAAGATATTTCTAAGGATGTCCAGTACTTATACTACAGCTGCATATTGGCAAACTGATTTTCAGAACAGTAGGTGAGCATAGATGCACATCAAAGTAACCAATAGTCAACAGTAGCAGCAATATATGCTAGTCTATAAGAATTAATCTCACGCCGAGAATATGTTTCTGTGGCACCGGCAAATCGAGAAGCAGTGCAGGCATAAAATTTGCATTTCATATACATGCATAAATGCACTAGTTTTGCAATTTCATATTGCCATCTATCCTGATGTGGTACAATCCATATTATACAAATCCAGTAGAGGGTGAAACAAAGAAATGACCTTAGAATGTTCAAACTATTGATCACCAACAACCGAAGTTATAGAATTTACTACTTCAAAAGGAAGGCAACAGAATTTACCTGGCGAAATATCTGGAGAACAGTAATTGTTGGGAAGTGTTCTTTTTTCTCTAGCATGATTTTAATGACATCCTGTAATGTTCCATCCAAATGGACTGGGAACAACAAGTAAGCCTCATGGTTCTGCGATCCATCCTGCATGCCCTACATAAGTACGATGGAAGATATTCTTAGTGAATATGTTAAACCAAAATCGCTGACGACAGGGGAAGGATCTTATCACCCCTCCTAATAAGACATTTTTCGTTTGGCGTAGCAAGCTGCAATAGATGTTTAAAGACTTGTAATGTAGCTTTTGACAGTTAGTCACCTGCAACTTTCTGCAAATTACCTAACTAATGATATCCCATGCATGACAGAGTAACCACAAACTGACCCCAAGTTACCACATTGAACTTTATCTACTAACTATTTTGGCTTCTCACAAGAAGCCTGCAATATCAGGCAAAGGCACATCAATTAGTCGATTTCACGTTCTACAATATGCTGCCTGCAATATCAGGCAAAGGATAACATCAATTAGGCAATGTCACATTCAACAGTATGCTAGCATAAATTGCCCAATACTTGAGTTCAACTGATGTAGTGGCTTGTACTACAAACTATACATAAATGGATTTCTTACAGGAAATGGCTAATAGCGGAAAAATGTGCAGCAGGAAGACTTAAGAGAGTTAGAAAGTACATTCACTTAGCATTATGAATAATGAATCAAATTTTTAAAAGAAACCAACCTAACAATTTTGTGGAGGGGACCAACCTAATTGTTTTCCATGGTCTACTACGCAAAATAATTCATCACATTACGGGCTTGTTGGGCTGTTTACCAGAGCTTCCCTGAATGTGATTATCTGTGAAGTAATTCTCCAAGGAAGTGATTCTTTGGCTGAGTGATTCTATGCGATAAACTTTATGGAGGAAGAGAATCAGGAGGAGCTAGTATTTCAGCAAACTGCCGTTTGACAAAGCTAATCTGGATTCACTCTGGGAGTTCGGCCAAACAGGCCCTACAAGACTGTCAATAAAAAAGTAATAAGGCCAAGTGTGCTATTGTTCTCCAGCAGTTAAATTTATATATGAAATATAGATTTTGAATCACATGAGTCATCTTGTTACATAACATAGAGAGTAAGTACAAGATAGTACTATGTACAACAAACCTGACTGCAATAATGGCATGTTCAAGAAGGGGAAGTAGATTTGGATGGCTGAACTGGGAGGAAACTTGGATCTCCTGGCGAACAAGTTCTAAGTGCTGATTATTATGGATAAGAACCTTTTTTAGTGCATATGTCCCATCAGCTGAAATAACCCAATACAAAAATTACACAGCCATTAGTGCAAAGCCAAAAATACAGTCACCAAACGAAACAGAACAGTGAACCCAGTAATATCCATGACAAAAAAAAAAAAAGGTAATAGTCATCACTAAATGAGAATTAACAGTACCATGTAATGATATTAACAAACCAAAATAAAATCACAAGTTAACTTCTTGGACCTTAGTAGTTTATTCACAAACACCCAAAAGCTCTAGCTATCACTTCAATAACTTCTAGCATTGCGAACATTGACATAGCTGAAATGAAATATAACACACAACTCAAAGTATAGTCAACATGATGTTATTACAATTGTTTGACTGAAAACTAATATAACAGGGTCGTCGGATTAAGAGACTACAGTAATCAATGCTGGCATCTATATGGGTCAAGGGTAATGTCAGCACGTCACACTTACACAAAAGAAAAAGACAGAATTTTCAGCATTGAACACCAGAATTCGACCAACAGAAACTAATTGAAATACCAAGTTACATATAGCTTACTAACAATGCAAATTTAGACGGCTCAATGAAATTTTGCAAACTACAAGTATATTCTCGTCTCTATGAATCAAGATGGTCCAAAAATTTTGATCTGGACCAGAACTCAAAATTCATTATACAGAAACTAGCATTGTTTGCAGCAAATCAGCTAACGGAAGGACAAGGCCTGGTGCCAGCATTGAGATGTATAATGAACTACACAACTTGAGAAAGAAATTCTCGCAACCTCGGCACGAAAGAAGAACGTGCAGAATTCGCAGCCAAATTATTAGGCTGTGTATTGATCTGTTCCAAAACCGAACATTATTCATCCATTGATCCAACCAACATAGAAGAATAGCATTTCACTGTCCCTGATCCATTCATCAGCGGGGAAACGAACCCATTTGTGCGCGATAGAATCGCACCGCCCTCAGATCTGAGAGAGATAGAGACCTGAGATGTGGGATGGTTCGACACCCTTCTTCCTGGCGAGCCCGACGGCGCCGGGCCCCGCCCCAGACGTGCCGTCAGAGGCGGCAGCGGCGGCGATGACTTCCTTGACGAGGAAAACAGAGGATCCCGCGCCGCCTGCATCGCCCAGCCTGCGGAGCACGCGGAAGCGGTAGTCGTTGACCCAGACGTCGCCGCCGCCGCCGCCACCGCCGACGGTGTCGTACAGCGCGTTCAGCCCAGAGAAGGAGCACCCCATCGCCGGCGTTGCCGCCTCGAGCTGGACCGGTCGAGAGACAAAGATCAGCTTATAGTAGCATTCGCAGCGGGGAAGCGTGGGGCGGCTTGTTCCGGCGGTGGTGGATCTGGTTGTCGGCCTCTCTCGATGTTGGCGCTTTCGCAAGCAGATCTCGCCTAAAAAGGAGGACGCGGAGGAGTGGAGGACTATTTCCACGGTGTGTTTGGCGTACTTCAAACTCATCCAGCTGAAGACCTCAACAGTAGAATTTTTTTTTTTTAACACCGAACAGTAGAAATTGTTGGTGGCAGCACAACCCGAATTGGTGAAGCTGGAATTCATATTAATTAACTTTTGCAACTAAAAAACACTCACCGCCATGCTTCTATAATCAAATTTACGAAAGAAACAGAGGCCCCGCGTCGTCCTAACCCTAGGGCGACACGGGCGGCGATCCCCACCGCCACCAGCAGCCCTCCCCCTGCCATGCTTCACCTGGCCGTCGCCGGAGCCAGTCTGCCGGCAAACCGAGCAGCGGCAATGACGGCGGCGGCTGGGTCTTTTCGAGCGCCTCCTCCCCCAATTCTTACCATTGAAGACAGCCGCCGGCGTTGGATGTGGGTTGCCCAGCGGCGGATCTGTCCGTCGTCGACCCATAGGCGACATGCTGCGGCGTGGATCTACAGGCCGCGAGCGGCATCGCGTGATCTGCAGGTTGCAGGTGGTGGTCGGCATCGCATGATCTGCATGTGATGGGTGGCGGCTCCCTCGGTCCCTCGATGGGGGAGGGCCCGACCTGGGGACCTGATCCCTCCCGGCCTGCTACAAACGGTTGCGGGTGGTTCTTCACCTGTGCCGCCGTTCTTCGATCTGCTGACACCGGATCTAGGCCACGAAGGTTGATCCATATCCATGGTGTGCGGTGGTGGGATGAGAACATGGTGAAAGCCAGCACGGCTTTGCCGGTGCCGATAATGGTGACGTCTTCCGGCGCCACACAATTCCTTGGAGACGTTGTCAAGAATTTCATCCTCACATTTGAGAATCTTCCGGTGAAAACCTGAATTCGAATTTTCGGATGAGCGTCGGCAGCGTTTTGACGTTGTATCCTCGTTGAAGGCGTCGCTTTGAAGATTCTCCCCGCCTTTCGGTGATGGTCGTTTGGCCTGGTTGGTCTTCTTTGGTCATGGTATCCTGCAGCTTTCGATAATTCTAATGTCGTCTTGGATGTTCCCAAACTTCTACTAGTTGGGTGGTGCTTGGGAATTCCTTTCTCCGGTTGATGCGGTTTGGGTGGTTCTTGCTTCAGTGAAAAGATGCTATTCATCATGATCATTGGCAACATACTCGAGTGTTTACAAAGGACTACATTGGAAGATTATAGAAGCTGTAGAAAGGAGATGTTCTTTTTCTTTTGTTTTGTTTGCTTGTTTCGTCAGTGTAGCAATTTTTTACTACTGATAATGGCCGACTTTGGTCGGTGATTACAATTGGCTGTAACTTTCTTAGAAGTCAAGGCCAGTACGGCTGTAGCTTTTTTGAGAGCCAAGGCTGGGATTATTGTAATCTTCCCATTATCTAAAAAAAAACACTCAAATATCAACTTTGATATAGAGTTAAAAAGTAGCTACCCACCACTGCCATTTGTTACACTAAAATGTGTTTGATGGTGGGACGAAATAGGATGAGTGGGGCGGGATGAGTTCATCCCAATTTTGAAAGTTTTCGGATGAGAGACGTGGAGGGACAAAATCATTCCACAAAGGTAATATGCCCTCATATTCGGGATGGCCCCATCCACCCAAAACCTAGCGGACCATCTCGTCCCACTTCGGCGTCAAGTCGGTGCCCGCTGTTGACGCCTCTTAACTCCCACTTTTGACCGTCAAATACCTGCATAAAAGATACCAAAGTCAATCACCACAATTAGAACAGGGTTCTTTATCTAATCATTTTCACTAGTTGTGGTGAATTTATGCATGCAGGTACAATATTAAGCACATAATGTTGGG
The DNA here is from genome assembly GCA_012490785.1 of Eragrostis nindensis. Lineage (NCBI taxonomy): Eukaryota > Viridiplantae > Streptophyta > Magnoliopsida > Poales > Poaceae > Eragrostis > Eragrostis nindensis. The sequence goes on from JAAXCT010002494.1 coordinate 67,863, forward strand.
GATAATGCCGAAGCCTTAGCGAAGGGCGTTGACATAACAGCGAAGGGTGTCGTTACACAAGCGAAGGGTGCAGGCCAAGAGAGGCCAAGTGATCTATGAAGAAGCATAATGGAATTGGGCAAGGGCCTACATGTAGCTGTGATTACCCTCCCCTATAATAGAGGAGAGAATCTCTGTAACGGACAAGGGTTTTCGAGCCACGAGCCAGATTAACATTTTGTCTGAACTGATCACAGAACGTTCTCTGCCCTCTTGGTCCAGCATCGCGGACGACATGAGGGCTTTGACCACGTAATCTCGACAAAACCTGAGGGCTTTGTCTCTACAGAAGGCTTCTTCCAGCACCGCGGACATCCAAAGGGCTTCGACCAAGTCCACGCATCACAAGAACTCGTGTTGAGGGCTTCACATCTACAACATTTGGCGGCATCTGTGGGCCGAACCGACAACCACTCAATGGCGAAGGGTAGAGCTCGAGACATGGCACTCGCAAAAGAATCAGCAGAAGCATTGCGAGCAGAACAAGAAGCAGAAAAGCATGAGTGACAAGAGAGACAGAGAAAGCCAAAGCGACGGAAGAGGCCAAGCAAGAGAAGATGCTTTGAGGAAGCAAAAGGAGGATCAACAAATGAAGAGATAACAGGAGGCAGCGAACCACCACAACAAGAAAACGGAGACGTTAGCGAAACCCCGGGGTCAATAACAGAAAAGCTTCGCATAATAGAACAAGAAAGGCTAGACAGAGCGGCAAAGCTAGAAGTTATTGAACGAAGGGCCAAAGAGAGAATGGAAGTACTACAAAAGATACGTCAAGCAGAGCAGGAGATAGAGGACATGGACAAGACGCTACTCCAAATGGCTTTGGTAGAACGAAGGGTTCCAGAAAGCCACAAAAGAAACCACAAATATAACGAAGACAAAACAATTCATGACATAAGCAGCTCTGAAAGAAGCATCCATTCAAACCAGCACCACAAACCCAACTCTCCATTAAGCGAGGAACTTCAGAACGAGCCTTGGCCAGCAAACTTCAAGATGACAAATATCAAGGCGTACCAAGGAAAATCTGTCACACCCAGTTTTAAGGACAAAACTGAATACATAGCTATATGTGTGCTAGGATCAAGTTCCACACATATAGATAAAATAGTGAAATAAACAGTACAACTAGTGTTATTATTACATCGTCTCATCGTGGCATTATTACAATATCCGAATAAAATGTCTCATAAGACTAAATAACTCGACCGCAGAAGACACCCAAACGCACAGGCAGTCGACTGGGGGACAACACGCCTAGTATTCCTCATCAAAGTACTCTATGGCGCCTTCATCTTCTAAGCAGCATTTCAATGTAGAATGGGGAATAGCAAGTGTAAGTACATATCGTACTCCGCAAGTGTAGGAAAAAAATGACATGCCTAGCTTAAATGAAAGAAAGGCTAACATATGGTTCATGTCAAAAAGCATCTATAATTTAATCATTTATTAAAGCACCTATTTACTAGATGATGTAAAACCCCCCAAAGGCGGTTATTATCAAAGGGACACTACAAGTTACCCACTTGTAGCAAAACGGGTTATCCACCCAAAGCCATAATACAAAGTACCCCCTTGCAGCATCAAACTGGTTACCCATCAGAACCATCCAACCATCCATCTCGAATCATGTGAGGATCCAGGGCGCTCCTGACCGTGAGCACGGCTGTCATGACAGTTTTACTTCTCTCCAGAGGTGCACAACTTTACCCACAAGGTGATGATTCCATCACCCGTTGGTGACTAAAGTCTCCATGTTGCGACATTCACACTACCATAGTGTGAGGCCAAGAGAACACCACATGGTCTTTCAAATTGCTTTCCAGACTGCCAACATCCTCGCTAAGCACTAGTACAGACTTGCTGATTTATGACGAAATCACTGTAGTTCTGTCACTATTTTGGCGGTTTTTCCCGTTTCTGGCCAACTTTATGACGATTTTCGTGGTCTGTCACTAACAAGCCATATTTGTGACGAAAAATCGTATAAATCGGTGCACAGGATCGTCCGGTGCCGTCGGTTGACTGTTTTGGGTGCCCGGTTCGTCACTAAAAATCCCGTTGCGGGTACGGCGACCAATGGGGACAACAGTTTTCGTCAGAAACCCCACCCCACGGACGTTTCTGGCCTACGTGGCATCCCAGTCAGCAAGCGGGTCCCCACGTTGTAAGATCAATGAATCTAGAGCATGGTTCATAGGTTTTGGTGATTGATGTCAACATGGTCAATAGGACTATCAAGGTTTGCGAGTTTGCAAGATGTTTAGTCTCATGGATGTAGTGATGCACTATTGGAGTGGCAACACCTCAAAGGTTGCAAGGAAATTGATAAAGAGGAGAAGTGAACATGAAGAGTACTCTACGAGGTGACTACTACGCACATGAGGTAAGAGACAAGGTGAGTATGTCATGTGTTCCTCTATGTATCTTATACCTTGACATACTCTTGATCATCATGTTGGTCTTGCCTTATATCATATGCCATGATGATCTTGTCTATTATGTGATGATGATCTTGTCTTATATCCTATGCACATTATATGATGCTTCTGTCGGGTTGTCCTTTGTGACAACTAGATCATTGTGACTAACATCTTTGGATGTAGGAAATGTGTTCATGCATATTCTTTAGGTCACGGTTTGAGAAGATGGATCAAGGCTAAGGACATGCTAGATCCAAGCAAGTGTGGCTTGGTGTAGATGTAGGCTTGAGTCCACAGGAAAAACCGGACTATCAAGGGGGATCGAGTCATTTCTCTTAGGTCACACTAGTGGTAGAGGTGAGTGGATGCTCAAAGAGTCTCTCAGGCACTAGGGTGGCAGCAGAGGAGAAGAGGAGCCAAGTGGATGAAGTTTGGAAACAAGGATCGAGAAGATGATCAAGTTTCAGCTTCAAAAGTGAAGACCGTATGGTACTGTCAAGGAGACCGTATAGTACGGTCCCTATGAAGAGTCTAGACAGAGAAGTCAGAGTTTCTGGAAGCACGAAGAATGGAGACTGTAAGGTACGGTCAAGGAGACCATATGGTACGGTCCTCATTGGAGATTCTACACAGAGAAGGTGTTTCTCGGGTTGCCGGAGAAATAGAGACCGGACCACGGATCGTACGGTACGGTCAGAGACCGGACGGTCCGGTCCCTACAGAGGAGAA
>JAAXCT010002495.1:0-71009 GCA_012490785.1 Eragrostis nindensis
GACGGTCGAGCATCGAAGTCCAGGTGAGCTTCTCCTTGGGTGCAAGCTCAAAGTTGTTGTAAGGACGTCAAACGTGAGACCGGTATGTAAAATGAGCCTAACTTCTCCGTCTGATGTCCGAATTGGGCGTTTTTTTTTTGTTGGACAGAGTACAGCAAGGCCTACACCGGAGAAGCGAATTTCAAGCCAATAATTTTTCTTCAAAAAGAAATTAAGGTGGTACTTCTCTCTCAGCCGTCCCATCTTCCTCCACCGAAGAGTATTTTCTCAGCACATCGCTCATCCTTCATCTAGGTGGGCGCAGCGAAGCCTTGTGGTGCGTGGCCGAGCATGATCCGTGCATTTGCGGTTAACAAACACACCATGGCACCTTCTCCATCAGACTCGGCAAACGGGCATTCTCTTTAACACGCAGTTACGAGCATTCCGGTGGCTTACATAGATTTTAGTGAATATTCGAGCAGCACCTTTCGCTACATTGGATTGTTCGCTTACAAAAAAGACAACAATCCTCTGATCACTGGTAGGAAACTGACCGGAGGTCGAGCACGAAGTCCAGGTGAGCTCTCCTTGGGTGCATACCGCTCAAAGTTGTTGTAAGGACGTCAAACGTGAGACCGGTTATGTAAAATGAGCCTAACTTCTCCGTCTGATGTCCGAATTGGGCGCTCTTTTTTTTGTTGGACAGAGTACAGCAAGGCTACCACCAGAGAGAAGCGAATTTCCAAGCCAAGTAATTTTTCTTCAAAAAGAAATTAAGGGTGGTACTCTCTCTCAGCCGTCCCATCTTCCTCCACCGAAGAGTATTTTCTCAGCATCGCTCATCCTTCATCTAGGTGGGCGCAGCGAAGCCTGTGGTGCGGCCGAGCATGATCCGTTGCATTGCGGGTAACGGGTAACAAACACACCATGGCACCTTCTCCATCAGACTCGGCAAAGTGGGCATCTCTTTAACACGCAGTTACGAGCGTTCCGGTGGCTTACATAGATTTTAGTGAATATTCGGAGCACCTTTCGCTACATTGGATTGTTCGCTTACAAAAAGACAACAATCCTCTGATCACTGGGTAGGAACTGACCGGAGGTCGAGCATCGAAGTCCAGGTGAGCTCTCCTTGGGTGCATACCGCTCAAAGTTTGTTGTAAGGACGTCAACGTGAGACCGGTTATGTAAAATGAGCCTAACTTCTCCGTCTGATGTCCGAATTGGGCGCTCTTTTTTTTTTTGTTGACAGAGAACAGCAAGGCCTACACCAGAGAAGCGATTTCAAGCCAAGTAATTTTCTTCAAAAAGAAATTAAGGTGGTACTTCTCTCTCAGCCGTCCATCTTCCTCCACCGAAGAGTATTTCTTCAGCATCGCTCATCCTTCATCTAGGTGGGCGCAGCGAAGCCTGTGGTGCGGCCCGAGCATGATCCGTTGCATTTGCGGGTAACAAACACACCATGGCACCTTCTCCATCAGACTCGGCAAAGTGGGCATTCTCTCAACACGCAGTTACGAGCGTTCCGGTGGCTTACATAGATTTTAGTGAATATTCGGAGCACCTTTCGCTACATTGGATTGTTCGCTTACAAAAAAGACAACAATCCTCTGATCACTGGGTAGGAACTGACCGGAGGTCGAGCATCGAAGTCCAGGTGAGCTCTCCTTGGGTGCATACCGCTCAAAGTTGTTGTAAGGACGTCAAACGTGAGACCGGTTATGTAAATGAGCCTAACTTCTCCGTCTGATGTCCGAATTGGGCGCTCTTTTTTTTGTTGGACAGAGTACAGCAAGGCCTACACCTAGAGAAGCGAATTTCAAGCCAAGTAATTTTTCTTCAAAAAGAAATTAAGGTGGTACTTCTCTCTCAGCCGTCCCATCTTCCCCCACCGAAGAGTATTTTCTCAGCATCGCTCATCCTTCATCTAGGTGGGCGCAGCGAAGCCTGTGGTGCGGCCCGAGCATGATCCGTTGCATGCGGGTAACAAACACACCATGGCACCTTCTCCATCAGACTCGGCAAAGTGGGCATTTCTTCACACGCAGTTACGAGCGTTCCGGTGGCTTACTATGATTTTAGTGAATATTCGGACACCTTTCGCTACATTGGATTGTTCGCTTACAAAAAGACAACAATCCTCTGATCACTGGGTAGGAACTGACCGGAGGTCGAGCATCGAAGTCCAGGTGAGCTCTCCTTGGGTGCATACCGCTCAAAGTTGTTGTAAGGACGTCAAACGTGAGACCGGTTATGTAAAATGAGCCTAACTTCTCCGTCTGATGTCCGAATTGGGCGCTTTTTTTTTGTTGGACAGAGAGTACAGCAAGGCCTACACAGGAGAAGCGAATTTCAAGCCAAGTAATTTTTCTTCAAAAAGAAATTAAGGTGGTACTTCTCTCTCAGCCGTCCCATCTTCCTCCACCGAAGAGTATTTTCTCAGCATCGCTCATCCTTCATCTAGGTGGGCGCAGCGAAGCCTGTGGTGCGGCCCAAGCATGATCCGTTGCATTTGCGGGTAACAAACACACCATGGCACCTTCTCCATCAGACTCGGCAAAGTGGGCATTCTCTTAACACGCAGTTACGAGCGTTCCGGTGGCTTACATAGATTTTAGTGAATATTCGGAGCACCTTTCGCTACATTGGATTGTTCGCTTACAAAAAAGACAACAATCCTCTGATCACTGGGTAGGAACTGACCGGAGGTCGAGCATCGAAGTCCAGGTGAGCTCTCCTTGGGTGCATACCGCTCAAAGTTGTTGTAAGGACGTCAAACGTGAGACCGGTTATGTAAAATGAGCCTAACTTCTCCGTCTGATGTCCGAATTGGGCGCTCTTTTTTTTGTTGGACAGAGTACAGCAAGGCCTACACCAGGAGAAGCGAATTTCAAGCCAAGTAATTTTTCTTCAAAAAGAAATTAAGGTGGTACTTCTCTCTCAGCCGTCCCATCTTCCTCCACCGAAGAGTATTTTCTCAGCATCGCTCATCCTTCATCTAGGTGGGCGCAGCGAAGCCTGTGGTGCGGCCCGAGCATGATCCGTTGCATTTGCGGGTAACAAACACACCATGGCACCTTCTCCATCAGACTCGGCAAAGTGGGCATTCTCTTAACACGCAGTTACGAGCGTTCCGGTGGCTTACATAGATTTTAGTGAATATTCGGAGCACCTTTCGCTACATTGGATTGTTCGCTTACAAAAAAGACAACAATCCTCTGATCACTGGGTAGGAACTGACCGGAGGTCGAGCATCGAAGTCCAGGTGAGCTCTCCTTGGGTGCATACCGCTCAAAGTTGTTGTAAGGACGTCAAACGTGAGACCGGTTATGTAAAATGAGCCTAACTTCTCCGTCTGATGTCCGAATTGGGCGCTCTTTTTTTTGTTGGACAGAGTACAGCAAGGCCTACACCAGAGAAGCGAATTTCAAGCCAAGTAATTTTTCTTCAAAAGAAATTAAGGTGGTACTTCTCTCTCAGCCGTCCCATCTTCCTCCACCGAAGAGTATTTCTCAGCATCGCTCATCCTTCATCTAGGTGGGCGCAGCGAAGCCTGTGGTGCGGCCCGAGCATGATCCGTTGCATTTGCGGGTAACAAACACACCATGGCACCTTCTCCATCAGACTCGGCAAAGTGGGCATTCTCTTAACACGCAGTTACGAGCGTTCCGGTGGCTTACATAGATTTTAGTGAATATTCGGAGCACCTTTCGCTACATTGGATGTTCGCTTACAAAAAAGACAACAATCCTCTGATCACTGGGTAGGAACTGACCGAGGTCGAGCATCGAAGTCCAGGTGAGCTCTCCTTGGGTGCATACCGCTCAAAGTTGTTGTAGGACGTCAAACGTGAGACCGGTTATGTAAAATGAGCCTAACTTCTCCGTCTGATGTCCGAATTGGGCGCTCTTTTTTTGTTGGACAGAGTACAGCAAGGCCTACACCAGAGAAGCGAATTTCAAGCCAAGTAATTTTTCTTCAAAAAGAAATTAAGGTGGTACTACTTCTCTCTCAGCCGTCCCATCTTCCTCCACCGAAGAGTATTTTCTCAGCATCGCTCATCCTTCATCTAGGTGGGCGCAGCGAAGCCTGTGGTGCGGCCCGAGCATGATCCGTTGCATTTGCGGGTAACAAACACACCATGGCACCTTCTCCATCAGACTCGGCAAAGTGGGCATTCTCTTAACACGCAGTTACGAGCGTTTCGGTGGCTTACATAGATTTTAGTGAATATTCGGAGCACCTTTCGCTACATTGGATTGTTCGCTTACAAAAAAGACAACAATCCTCTGATCACTGGGTAGGAACTGACCGGAGGTCGAGCATCGAAGTCCAGGTGAGCTCTCCTTGGGTGCATACCGCTCAAAGTTGTTGTAAGGACGTCAAACGTGAGACCGGTTATGTAAAATGAGCCTAACTTCTCCGTCTGATGTCCGAATTGGGCGCTCTTTTTTTTGTTGGACAGAGTACAGCAAGGCCTACACCAGGAGAAGCGAATTTCAAGCCAAGTAATTTTTCTTCAAAAAGAAATTAAGGTGGTACTTCTCTCTCAGCCGTCCCATCTTCCTCCACCGAAGAGTATTTTCTCAGCATCGCTCATCCTTCATCTAGGTGGGCGCAGCGAAGCCTGTGGTGCGGTCCGAGCATGATCCGTTGCATTTGCGGTAACAAACACACCATGGCACCTTCTCCATCAGACTCGGCAAAGTGGGCATTCTCTTAACACGCAGTTACGAGCGTTCCGGTGGCTTACATAGATTTTAGTGAATATTCGGAGCACCTTTCGCTACATTGGATTGTTCGCTTACAAAAAAGACAACAATCCTCTGATCACTGGGTAGGAACTGACCGGAGGTCGAGCATCGAAGTCCAGGTGAGCTCTCCTTGGGTGCATACCGCTCAAAGTTGTTGTAAGGACGTCAAACGTGAGACCGGTTATGTAAAATGAGCCTAACTTCTCCGTCTGATGTCCGAATTGGGCGCTCTTTTTTTGTTGGACAGAGTACAGCAAGGCCTACACCAGGAGAAGCGAATTTCAAGCCAAGTAATTTTTCTTCAAAAAGAAATTAAGGTGGTACTTCTCTCTCAGCCGTCCCATCTTCCTCCACCGAAGAGTATTTTCTCAGCATCGCTCATCCTTCATCTAGGTGGGCGCAGCGAAGCCTGTGGTGCGGCCCGAGCATGATCCGTTGCATTTGCTGGTAACAAACACACCATGGCACCTTCTCCATCAGACTCGGCAAAGTGGGCATTCTCTTAACACGCAGTTACGAGCGTTCCGGTGGCTTACATAGATTTTAGTGAATATTCGGAGCACCTTTCGCTACATTGGATTGTTCGCTTACAAAAAAGACAACAATCCTCTGATCACTGGGTAGGAACTGACCGGAGGTCGAGCATCGAAGTCCAGGTGAGCTCTCCTTGGGTGCATACCGCTCAAAGTTGTTGTAAGGACGTCAAACGTGAGACCGGTTATGTAAAATGAGCCTAACTTCTCCGTCTGATGTCCGAATTGGGCGCTCTTTTTTTGTTGGACAGAGTACAGCAAGGCCTACACCAGGAGAAGCGAATTTCAAGCCAAGTAATTTTTCTTCAAAAAGAAATTAAGGTGGTACTTCTCTCTCAGCCGTCCCATCTTCCTCCACCGAAGAGTATTTTCTCAACATCGCTCATCCTTCATCTAGGTGGGCGCAGCGAAGCCTGTGGTGCGGCCCGAGCATGATCCGTTGCATTTGCGGGTAACAAACACACCATGGCACCTTCTCCATCAGACTCGGCAAAGTGGGCATTCTCTTAACACGCAGTTACGAGCGTTCCGGTGGCTTACATAGATTTTAGTGAATATTCGGAGCACCTTTCGCTACATTGGATTGTTCGCTTACAAAAAAAGACAACAATCCTCTGATCACTGGGTAGGAACTGACCGGAGGTCGAGCATCGAAGTCCAGGTGAGCTCTCCTTGGGTGCATACCGCTCAAAGTTGTTGTAAGGACGTCAAACGTGAGACCGGTTATGTAAAATGAGCCTAACTTCTCCGTCTGATGTCCGAATTGGGCGCTCTTTTTTTTGTTGGACAGAGTACAGCAAGGCCTACACCAGAGAAGCGAATTTCAAGCCAAGTAATTTTTCTTCAAAAAGAAATTAAGGTGGTACTTCTCTCTCAGCCGTCCCATCTTCCTCCACCGAAGAGTATTTTCTCAGCATCGCTCATCCTTCATCTAGGTGGGCGCAGCGAAGCCTGTGGTGCGGCCCGAGAATGATCCGTTGCATTTGCGGGTAACAAACACACCATGGCACCTTCTCCATCAGACTCGGCAAAGTGGGCATTCTCTTAACACGCAGTTACGAGCGTTCCGGTGGCTTACATAGATTTTAGTGAATATTCGGAGCACCTTTCGCTACATTGGATTGTTCGCTTACAAAAAAAGACAACAATCCTCTGATCACTGGGTAGAACTGACCGGAGGTCGAGCATCGAAGTCCAGGTGAGCTCTCCTTGGGTGCATACCGCTCAAAGTTGTTGTAAGGACGTCAAACGTGAGACCGGTTATGTAAAATGAGCCTAACTTCTCCGTCTGATGTCCGAATTGGGCGCTCTTTTTTTTGTTGGACAGAGTACAGCAAGGCCTACACCAGGAGAAGCGAATTTCAAGCCAAGTAATTTTTCTTCAAAAAGAAATTAAGGTGGTACTTCTCTCTCAGCCGTCCCATCTTCCTCCACCGAAGAGTATTTTCTCAGCATCGCTCATCCTTCATCTAGGTGGGCGCAGCGAAGCCTGTGGTGCGGCCGAGCATGATCCGTTGCATTTGCGGTAACAAACACACCATGGCACCTTCTCCATCAGACTCGGCAAAGTGGGCATTCTCTTAACACGCAGTTACGAGCGTTCCGGTGGCTTACATAGATTTTAGTGAATATTCGGAGCACCTTTCGCTACATTGGATTGTTCGCTTACAAAAAAGACAACAATCCTCTGATCACTGGGTAGGAACTGACCGGAGGTCGAGCATCGAAGTCCAGGTGAGCTCTCCTTGGGTGCATACCGCTCAAAGTTGTTGTAAGGACGTCAAACGTGAGACCGGTTATGTAAAATGAGCCTAACTTCTCCGTCTGATGTCCGAATTGGGCGCTCTTTTTTTTGTTGGACAGAGTACAGCAAGGCCTACACCAGGAGAAGCGAATTTCAAGCCAAGTAATTTTTCTTCAAAAAGAAATTAAGGTGGTACTTCTCTCTCAGCCGTCCCATCTCCCTCCACCGAAGAGTATTTTCTCAGCATCGCTCATCCTTCATCTAGGTGGGCGCAGCGAAGCCTGTGGTGCGGCCCGAGCATGATCCGTTGCATTTGCGGGTAACAAACACACCATGGCACCTTCTCCATCAGACTCGGCAAAGTGGGCATTCTCTTAACACGCAGTTACGAGCGTTCCGGTGGCTTACATAGATTTTAGTGAATATTCGGAGCACCTTTCGCTACATTGGATTGTTCGCTTACAAAAAAGACAATCCTCTGATCACTGGGTAGGAACTGACCGGAGGTCGAGCATCGAAGTCCAGGTGAGCTCTCCTTGGGTGCATACCGCTCAAAGTTGTTGTAAGGACGTCAAACGTGAGACCGGTTATGTAAAATGAGCCTAACTTCTCCGTCTGATGTCCGAATTGGGCGCTCTTTTTTGTTGGACAGAGTACAGCAAGGCCTACACCAGGAGAAGCGAATTTCAAGCCAAGTAATTTTTCTTCAAAAAGAAATTAAGGTGGTACTTCTCTCTCAGCCGTCCCATCTTCCTCCACCGAAGAGTATTTTCTCAGCATCGCTCATCCTTCATCTAGGTGGGCGCAGCGAAGCCTGTGGTGCGGCCCGAGCATGATCCGTTGCATTTGCGGGTAACAAACACACCATGGCACCTTCTCCATCAGACTCGGCAAAGTGGGCATTCTCTTAACACGCAGTTACGAGCGTTCCGGTGGCTTACATAGATTTTAGTGAATATTCGGAGCACCTTTCGCTACATTGGATTGTTCGCTTACAAAAAAAGACAACAATCCTCTGATCACTGGGTAGGAACTGACCGGAGGTCGAGCATCGAAGTCCAGGTGAGCTCTCCTTGGGTGCATACCGCTCAAAGTTGTTGTAAGGACGTCAAACGTGAGACCGGTTATGTAAAATGAGCCTAACTTCTCCGTCTGATGTCCGAATTGGGCGCTCTTTTTTTTGTTGGACAGAGTACAGCAAGGCCTACACCAGGAGAAGCGAATTTCAAGCCAAGTAATTTTTCTTCAAAAAGAAATTAAGGTGGTACTTCTCTCTCAGCCGTCCCATCTTCCTCCACCGAAGAGTATTTTTCTCAGCATCGCTCATCCTTCATCTAGGTGGGCGCAGCGAAGCCTGTGGTGCGGCCCGAGCATGATCCGTTGCATTTGCGGGTAACAAACACACCATGGCACCTTCTCCATCAGACTCGGCAAAGTGGGCATTCTCTTAACACGCAGTTACGAGCGTTCCGGTGGCTTACATAGATTTTAGTGAATATTCGGAGCACCTTTCGCTACATTGGATTGTTCGCTTACAAAAAAAGACAACAATCCTCTGATCACTGGGTAGAAACTGAACGGAGGTCGAGCATCGAAGTCCAGGTGAGCTCTCCTTGGGTGCATACCGCTCAAAGTTGTTGTAAGGACGTCAAACGTGAGACCGGTTATGTAAAATGAGCCTAACTTCTCCGTCTGATGTCCGAATTGGGCGCTCTTTTTTTTGTTGGACAGAGTACAGCAAGGCCTACACCAGGAGAAGCGAATTTCAAGCCAAGTAATTTTTCTTCAAAAAGAAATTAAGGTGGTACTTCTCTCTCAGCCGTCCCATCTTCCTCCACCGAAGAGTGTTTTCTCAGCATCGCTCATCCTTCATCTAGGTGGGCGCAGCGAAGCCTGTGGTGCGGCCCGAGCATGATCCGTTGCATTTGCGGGTAACAAACACACCATGGCACCTTCTCCATCAGACTCGGCAAAGTGGGCATTCTCTTAACACGCAGTTACGAGCGTTCCGGTGGCTTACATAGATTTTAGTGAATATTCGGAGCACCTTTCGCTACATTGGATTGTTCGCTTACAAAAAAAGACAACAATCCTCTGATCACTGGGTAGGAACTGACCGGAGGTCGAGCATCGAAGTCCAGGTGAGCTCTCCTTGGGTGCATACCGCTCAAAGTTGTTGTAAGGACGTCAAACGTGAGACCGGTTATGTAAAATGAGCCTAACTTCTCCGTCCTGATGTCCGAATTGGGCGCTCTTTTTTTTGTTGGACAGAGTACAGCAAGGCCTACACCAGGAGAAGCGAATTTCAAGCCAAGTAATTTTCTTCAAAATAAATTAAGGTGGTACTTCTCTCTCAGCCGTCCCATCTGTTGGTATTTCTTACACCAAACAGAAAACACCACCTTAGGCTGGTTAGGCCTAGAGTGAATATTCCCGGTTCGGCGCCAGAAATACCTGGGGTTAAGTTACTTGCTTAGGATACATAATAATCCACAACTAGCAACGAGTGCCAGATATGTATTATTAGTATTTAATCATAAAAGATAATCCGCAAGCGCACGGATAACCCGTTGTAGCATTTCACCCGAGAGTATTCCAGGGTATCGTTATTTATATTTTCCCAAAGGAAGACGTGGTTGACAAGTGTGTACTTATACTCATGGTGTTACAAATGATAGATCATAACCAATATCCAAATACAGGGGTAAGGCAATGTATGGATAGAGGATAGTGCGACACACACAGCAGGCATTTCCACTCTCTGATAAAAGGCGAGAGGCGGCTCTAGGCTAGACTAAGGTTAAGTAAGAAGAACTGCTACTCCTAATGTACATCGTCAAGTAGCGTGCGTAGCATCTACCTATAGCCTAAGCTGCACACAAGCCAAGACTAAGCTGTTCTACTGCCAAGCCATCATCGGGAGATCCAGCGATCAGAGTCTGCCCCAATCTCCGGACATTTCATATATACTCCTACGCCATACCCGAACGTGGAGGATTACAAGGGACGGACAGGGCTGTCACCACCTGCCGCCTACCTCTACAAACCGTGGGGCACGAACACGCATCCAAGGGTGGAAAGGAAGCCCTAGCACCATGCTAGCGTAACTAACCACAACTCTAGATCCCTCGAGGCACCTCGCAAGGCGATAAACCTAGAGCACTCTTGCAAGACAATGGACCCGATGACTAAGCAAAAGGAACAACTAGGTCTAGCAAGCGATTACTTAGACAAAGGATCAAAGCTAGCACTACGTTAAGCATAAGCGTTCGTCGCTCAAGAACGAGCGACGAACGATGAACGATGAAGAACGATCATCGTTAACCGATGATCGAGTATGAACGAACGACGAACGAACGATGAACGATCATGAACGAACATCGATGAACGATGAACGAACGATGAACGAACATGAACGAACGAAGAACGTTCATCCAAGATCAAGGATGAACGATGAACTAGCATAAGCACATAACTACTACAAGAACGATGATATTCCATTGATAAAGAAATAAGTCTTACAAAGAGAGTAAAAGGATACAAGGGAATATACCCCAAACTCTCCAAGGGACTTGGGAGCCAAAAGGGCAGCCCAACTACTCAGCCTAAGCCTAACTAGAGAGCCCCTAGCTCTGGATGTGTGGAGGAGGGAATGAGCCTCTTGTGTTGTGTGTCTTCCAAGGGGAGGGGGTACCCCTTTATTTATAGCCCTCAAAGGCGGTGGAATTGAGGCGGTTCCGTAGGTCGGTGGCATTGATTGCAGGTGGAACCGACCTCCTGAAGTCGGTTGCAAACCGCCTTAGAAAGATGGACCCAGGGGGCCTCCCTGTCAGGTCGGCCGACCTAGGGTTGGGGGTCGGCCGACCTAGCCCTGGCCCCCCCTGGGCTGGGCTTTGGCAGGTTGGCTCCCCTCGGCCTTTTAGCCTCTTTTCCAGGTGCGTGGCCTCAGTTGATATTCTGGGTGATTCTGGGCCTTTAATCCTTGAATTATATTCCCGCGGCGAGCGTCGTTTGATGGACGTGTTGGAATCGTCGCCTTGGGCCTTGTTTACACCTGGAAATCCCTGTTTTCCACCTGCACATCCAAATCTAGAGGTACACGTGGAAATAGGTTATTTGATAACAAAATGCAAGTAACAAGTGTTAGTTCTTCCTTATTTATAGAGCTAATTGACGGTCAAAAACTGGGTCTAAGGACCGTCAACAACTCCCCCAAGCTGTCCTCCTTGCTCGTCCCGAGCAAGAAGTAGGACTTAGGATGTTGATCAGGAGTTGCTACAATGTTTCATATCTCATAGGTACCATGCACACAACAAAATACTCTCCTTTGAGTTGAAAAAGTTGGCATGGCAACTCACCCTTTACCTTACTCCTTATGGGGCGTATGGCTTTTTCCTTGTCTTGGGCGGTTGAGAGATAGAACGGTTATAACAGAGCACCATTCACTTGTCCATTGTTTGACTTTTATTTTCCGGAGGTTTTCAAAAGTTTTGAAATAAAAGCAAAGTTCCTCAAATGATGCTCTCGAATCGCTCAATAAGTGTATATTCCTCACCAAGGCATTATTGTGTTGCCTCTTTGTCATCCTACTTCTAAGGCTTGTATGTGGAGCTCAAGGTAGGGATGTTATGAGGCATACTTGCATCACACATATTGCTGAACCAAAAGAGTGGATCCATGGGGAATGCAAGTCATACAACCTTGATCAAGATGTGCATGTGTGTATATGGTGGTGGTGAGGTGGAAGAACTATACTCCTCTCTCTCTTTTTGAATTTTTGAGGAGAACATGGCTATCCTTCTTTCTTTCTTTTTCTCAACATTTTTCTTTCTTTCCCCATTTTTTCATCATGCTCTACTTTTGTATGAGCAGGGGATTATTCTTTTTCTTTCTTTTGCATAGCCATGTCTCCGATGATAAATTTTGAGAGAGAGGTAACAATGAATTTTTTTTTGGAGTATTTATTTTGGTGGAAAGTGTGGTGGTATTGCTTAACTTCCAGTGTAGAAGTTTAGCATGCGAGGTGGAGTGTACGTGATCTTGATCAATGAGAGTATGACAAGCTTCTCACTAGGGTCACACAATTTTGATAAAGCTCAATGCAATGACAAGCAGCATATGTGTAAGGGTTTGCAATGTAAGAACAACATATGGCTTTGGTAGGAATTTTGATCATTGAGGAACTTTATCATTTTTTTGTATTTTGTAAAATAAAACTCCGGAAGTCAAGTCGTACTTTGAACAAGATCATAGCAGCCCTATTTGTACCATATCATATCTCACAACAACTTAGACTTAGATCAAGCACCATGCAGCCCACAAGTTTCAAGTTCTAGGTAAGCATAAGCCAAAAGTCTCAAAACTTGGGAGAGCACTAAGTTGTGACTAGGTACAAACAAGAGATAAAACAGAGCAACTATTCATCATCTCAACATAAGGAAGGCTAAACACTCATACTCGCATATGAAGAGAAACTACGAAAAACTAGAAACCACACTAAAGACTATTTTTGTTCTTTTTAGTTTTGTCATTTTTATTTTATTTTCAGTTTTATCATTTTTTTGGTATTTTTCATGAGAGGTGCAAGAACAAGCAAACAAAAGAAACGAAAAGATACAAGTTGCGATACATGATACCTTAGCGGGGGGTATGGCATCCCCCCCAAGCTTGTTCTTGCTCATGGGTGATGTCGAGGATCGAACCCGGTGTGGCGAAAGTAAGCCAACATATCGGCTTGGCCCTGCTGCGTCATGTTGGTGAGGTTGGTGAGCTGGGCATTTGTGTTTTCTTGCCACTGATGGGTCTGCAGGACGTGTTGGTTGAGAGTGTACTCAACGTCCTCTCCTCGAGTCTCAATGCGTCCCATTTGCTCGGTGAGCGCATTCATTTGCTGCTCGAGATATGGATCACGAGCTGCAGACGAACGTCGCCCACCAGCCCGTGGTGAGTAGGACGTCGAATCGGAGGAGATTTCCTCCCATTGCGCGCGGGGGTGGTGCGTCCATTGGGCTTGGCCCGCACCCTGCTGCGACGAGCCGCCGACCTCAAATGGTGGTGGAGTGGTGTACCCACCGGGACCATACCCGGCGTGACCGTAGCTTGGCCCATATGCATAGGCCATGGGCTGCGGTGCGGGTATCCCGGTGTCGGCGGTCGGCTCCGGCCTGCGCGTCCTCCTGCGAGAAGAAGTACTCCTGCGTGCAGCCTCCTCTTTTTCTAGAGGTGTGGTTAGATTTTTACAGCCATACAAACGAAGTTCCCGGTTAGGTAACGGGAATTCATTTGTATAACCGACATAGTAAAATATGAGAGAATTATTTGGACCATGCTTAAGTGTATGACCTTGAATAAGATAATCCTCGGTGATAAGAGAGCGGGGTGTATCAAGATAAGCAACATTAGCATCATGCAAAGCACCAACACCCGCAGCAATACGTGTAATCAGCGAGGTGCACTCAATCGGTCCAGTCATTCTAAAATTTTCTAACCACTGAGAAATCATGGACATGACAGGAGCAATCTTTATTTTCTCAACCATAGCATAAAGAATTTTCAGATCATCCTCGCGCACAATCCTAATATCACTTCTAGGAAACAAGGTAATGCCAAGCCACATGTGCAACAAGCGCAAGGTAGGATGATGAATGTGATTAGTTCGGGGTTTCTCACAAGTAGGAGATGCAGAAATTCTTTGCCAAAAAGCTAACTTTGAGTAACCCGGGATCGAACTATCAACATCAAGGGTGCAGCGAGAATTAAAGCCGAGGCATTGACTAAGGATTTTCCATGTCAAATGATATTCCTCCCGGAAAAACCGAAAGGTAATACCGTCATCTACCACGCGTAGGGTGCATAAAAACTGTAGTGTAAGTAAGCGGGAACCCTGCTCATCTACACTTGCAAACTTATCCCACCCTATTGCTTTAAATACTCGAGAAAATTCAGCATCCATACCAATCTTTTGCAGCAGTTCCGTATCAAATGCTCGCGTAGGAGCAAATGTACGGAGTCGGAGAGCTTCGTAGGCGCCCATCTCTTCGTCGCCCACCAAGTCGAGGTCGGTGTCGACGAGAAGACGATGCTCGGTGTTGGCTTGTTCCTCCGTTGCGGCTTCATGTTGAGGGCTTGACACTTGCTCGGTGGTGGTGCGGGCGCGAGTGCGAGGTCGAGATGAACCCGAGCCCGTGCTCCCGGACCGGAGCAGCGAGGCGAAGGCCTTGCCAGCGCGCTTCATGCTGCAGCGAGGTCGAGCAAGAACGCAAGAACGAAAACTCCGAACGGGTTATGAGAGTGAAAACCAATCGATGAAGCCGTCGGTGTTCTTGCAAGCGAGAAGACGCAACTCGGAAAACCAAACCAAATCAAAACTGAAAAGCAAACCAAAGGAGAAATGTTTTTGCAGAATTTTGAGGCAAGAACTCAATGAGCACAAAGGAAAACTTGAGAGCAATGGAGTGAAGAGTGTTGAAGAGTGGAAATGAGAGTGTGAGAGGGAGAGAGCAATGGCCGGCCACCCCCATCTTATACACGGCCATAGTAGCCGTTTTTGAACGTTAGGAGGTGCATGTGACCGTTGGAGCAAAGGTAGGAGGGAGCCGTTGCTCCCATGGGTCGGCCGACCTGATCGGTGGGGTCGGCCGACCCCCTCTGGGGCCCACCTGCTTCCCTCTTCGGCCCATAGCCCCCAACAGCCATATTGGTGATGACCATGGTTGCTATGTCCAGAAACTCCTCAAAATTATTTGCTCAAAAAGATTTCCAAATAAAAAGTTGCCTCGAATTCAAAATTTTCGAAAAAAAATCAAAAATCGACATGTTGATGAAAAATTTCAACATGCAAAAATATTTTTGGCTTTTCTATGATGATACAAGGGTGGTCCAAAAATTTCATCCAAGGATGAGTCTTTTTGAACGCAAAAGTGTTTTTGAAAATTTTGATTTTTAAATGCATGGCGAGGGAAAAATTCAAATATGCTGGCGGAAAAATCCAAATAAATTTTTGGTGGAGGAAATAAATATGCAAAGTGGTTTGGAAAGAAATCCAAATGCAAATGTGGTGGAAAAATTCAAAAAGAAAAGAATCAAACCGAATGATAATGCCGGTTTTCCTGGCGGCCAGGGCCGTGTCATTTAAAGTCCGACGGGCTAAGACTTCTCCAACGGGTTTAGCTTGGTGGCGCGGACCCAGTCCTTGGAGATGAGGACGTAGAGGGCTGCGCCTTGACTTGCCACACTTGTTTCATCTTTGGTGGTGTAGGTGGCTTCTCGGACTTTGGGACGGGTTTCTTGGCCCATAATCCCGGCCTCGTGGTCGCAGGTTTCTTTGGTTGAAACTGCGATGGATTTTCAATCTTTGCCAAGCTCTTCCATAGAGCAATGAGGCTGTCCGTTTTCCTGGCTGTCACTTCAACTTCTTGAATGTTGGAGGTGTTTGGCCCATACTTGACCTTGATCATCGAGCATTGTTCTTTCCGAGGTTGGAACTCGAACTTCTCCTCCTTCCCATTGATGTAGAGGCGGATTTCTCCAACTCCAACATCAATTTGGGCCTTTGTGGTGCTAAGGAAGGGACGTCCCAAGATGAGGGGCGTTTCCTTGTCAATATCCATGTCAAGCACCACAAAGTTCACCGGAACGGTGTGGCCTCTTATGAATACCGGCACATCCTCCGCAATCCCCATTGGAAAGCGAAAGGATGAGTCGGCCAATTGTAGCCGCATTGCTGTTGGTGTGAGGAATCTGTACTTTAATTGCTCGAAGATTGCCTTGGGCATAATGCTCACGCTGGCCCCAAGGTCACACAGTGCATAGTCGAAGTGGAATCTCTTGATTGCACAAGAGATTACTGGAAAGCCTGGATCAGATTTCATTGTAGAAGGCTCTCCTCTTATTTGCCTGTTCTCCCCTGCATGGTTAGTCCTACGAGAGAACATTTCTTCTCTCGTGGTGATAACATTAACTTTTTCAATGGGAGATTCTGGTTGCCCAGGAATCTGCCCTGATTTAGCAGAAGGAACAAGAGCAGCAAGCTGAGCTAACTGGGTTTCTATCATTTTATTAAAGCTCAACTGATTTTTGAAAGCGGAAGAAAGACCTTCTATTTTTGAATTTAAACTTTCTAAACTTTGATCATTGGCAGCAAGCTTTTTGTTGATTGATTCGTTGATTTTAGCTTGGCCATAAACCAAATCTTTCAAAGACGGCTGATTATTATTAAAACTAGAGAAATTATTACCTCCTTGATAAGATTGGCGGTTTTGGTTAAAACCTTGACCTCCACTTGGACGATACCCATTGTTGTTGTTCATGTAGAATGCTTCTTCATGGGTATGGTTGGGGCAATCCTTCCCCATATGGCCAGTGTTGCCACATTCCTCACACGTGATGCGTGAGTCAAGTGAACGAACACTACCATGCGTGTTGAAGTCGTCCAAGCGCTTCATGACGAGGTCGAGCTTGGCGGACAATAAGTCCACCTCCTTGATAGGGTGTACGCCTTTAGAGCGTGGTTGGAGACGTTCATCGCTCCACCCTTGATTGGAGACCATCTTCTCAATAAGTTCTTTAGCTTGAGCAACGGTCATTGAGAAGAAGGCTCCTCCAGCAGCGGCATCCATATGTCCACGGGTTGTTGGTGTCAACCCGTTGTAGAAATGTTGAAGAATGAGCCATTCTTCCATCCCGTGGTGTGGGCAGGCGGATATGTAATCTTGGAGCCTATCCCACGCCTCGGCGATGGTTTCATTGTTGGCTTGCTGGAAGCTTGATATTCTTCCACGAAGGGCATTGGTTTTACCCAACGGGAAAAACTTTGCGAGGAACGCGGTAGAACAGCGGTCCCAAGTGTCAATGCTAGCACGATTGGCATAGAACCATTGTTTCGCCTTCCCAAGGAGGGAGAGGGGAAACAAACGAAGTCGAATGGCATCTTGGTTGACTCCGGCGGTTGCCGATGTGTTGCATATCTCAAGGAATTGCTGGAGATGAGTGTTGGCGTCCTCCGTGGCCTTTCCACAAAAGGGAATGGCCTGCACCATAGTGATTAGGCTTGATTTGACTGCAAACCCTGCGTCACCGGCGTTGACATTGGGCCCAACGGGAACATTGGCAACGGAGGGAGCAGAGTAGTCACGGAGGGTCCTTTGATCAGCCATGTCAATAAGTGATGATGGTGCGGATGATGTGGGTTCGTCTGTCGGGAGTGTTGCTTGTGAGGGAGAGTCGACGCGGGGTCGGACTTTCCTTACAAGCGACTCTGGATTATCAACGAAGTTTTCCGGCAAGTTGAATCCACGCATACACTATCCTGTTTTCACATCAAAGAGAGAAAACAGATCAAGGTTAGCCTGTAATGGAAATGGTTAAATCACATCAAGTGTAATCATGAGTAATCATTGTATACACTTGTCAACAATTGTCTTCCCCGGCAACGGCGCCAGAAATGCTTGTTGGTATTTCTTACACCAAACAGAAAACACCACCTTAGGCTGGTTAGGCCTAGAGTGAATATTCCCGGTTCGGCGCCAGAAATACCTGGGGTTAAGTTACTTGCTTAGGATACATAATAATCCACAACTAGCAACGAGTGCCAGATATGTATTATTAGTATTTAATCATAAAAGATAATCCGCAAGCGCACGGATAACCCGTTGTAGCATTTCACCCGAGAGTATTCCAGGGTATCGTTATTTATATTTTCCCAAAGGAAGACGTGGTTGACGAGTGTGTACTTATACTCATGGTGTTACAAATGATAGATCATAACCAATATCCAAATACAGGGGTAAGGCAATGTATGGATAGAGGATAGTGCGACACACACAGCAGGCATTTCCACTCTCTGATAAAAGGCGAGAGGCGGCTCTAGGCTAGACTAAGGTTAAGTAAGAAGAACTGCTACTCCTAATGTACATCGTCAAGTAGCGTGCGTAGCATCTACCTATAGCCTAAGCTGCACACAAGCCAAGACTAAGCTGTTCTACTGCCAAGCCATCATCGGGAGATCCAGCGATCAGAGTCTGCCCCAATCTCCGGACATTTCATATATACTCCTACGCCATACCCGAACGTGGAGGATTACAAGGGACGGACAGGGCTGTCACCACCTGCCGCCTACCTCTACAAACCGTGGGGCACGAACACGCATCCAAGGGTGGAAAGGAAGCCCTAGCACCATGCTAGCGTAACTAACCACAACTCTAGATCCCTCGAGGCACCTCGCAAGGCGATAAACCTAGAGCACTCTTGCAAGACAATGGACCCGATGACTAAGCAAAAGGAACAACTAGGTCTAGCAAGCGATTACTTAGACAAAGGATCAAAGCTAGCACTACGTTAAGCATAAGCGTTCGTCGCTCAAGAACGAGCGACGAACGATGAACGATGAAGAACGATCATCGTTAACCGATGATCGAGTATGAACGAACGACGAACGAACGATGAACGATCATGAACGAACATCGATGAACGATGAACGAACGATGAACGAACATGAACGAACGAAGAACGTTCATCCAAGATCAAGGATGAACGATGAACTAGCATAAGCACATAACTACTACAAGAACGATGATATTCCATTGATAAAGAAATAAGTCTTACAAAGAGAGTAAAAGGATACAAGGGAATATACCCCAAACTCTCCAAGGGACTTGGGAGCCAAAAGGGCAGCCCAACTACTCAGCCTAAGCCTAACTAGAGAGCCCCTAGCTCTGGATGTGTGGAGGAGGGAATGAGCCTCTTGTGTTGTGTGTCTTCCAAGGGGAGGGGGTACCCCTTTATTTATAGCCCTCAAAGGCGGTGGAATTGAGGCGGTTCCGTAGGTCGGTGGCATTGATTGCAGGTGGAACCGACCTCCTGAAGTCGGTTGCAAACCGCCTTAGAAAGATGGACCCAGGGGGCCTCCCTGTCAGGTCGGCCGACCTAGGGTTGGGGGTCGGCCGACCTAGCCCTGGCCCCCCCTGGGCTGGGCTTTGGCAGGTTGGCTCCCCTCGGCCTTTTAGCCTCTTTTCCAGGTGCGTGGCCTCAGTTGATATTCTGGGTGATTCTGGGCCTTTAATCCTTGAATTATATTCCCGCGGCGAGCGTCGTTTGATGGACGTGTTGGAATCGTCGCCTTGGGCCTTGTTTACACCTGGAAATCCCTGTTTTCCACCTGCACATCCAAATCTAGAGGTACACGTGGAAATAGGTTATTTGATAACAAAATGCAAGTAACAAGTGTTAGTTCTTCCTTATTTATAGAGCTAATTGACGGTCAAAAACTGGGTCTAAGGACCGTCAACACCATCTTCCTCCGCCGAAGAGTATTTTCTCAGCATCGCTCATCCTTCATCTAGGTGGGCGCAGCGAAGCCTGTGGTGCGGCCCGAGCATGATCCGTTGCATTTGCGGGTAACAAACACACCATGGCACCTTCTCCATCAGACTCGGCAAAGTGGGCATTCTCTCAAACGCAGTTACGAGCGTTCCGGTGGCTTACATAGATTTTAGTGAATATTCGGAGCACCTTTCGCTACATTGGATTGTTCGCTTACAAAAAAGACAACAATCCTCTGATCACTGGGTAGGAACTGACCGGAGGTCGAGCATCGAAGTCCAGGTGAGCTCTCCTTGGGTGCATACCGCTCAAAGTTGTTGTAAGGACGTCAAACGTGAGACCGGTTATGTAAAATGAGCCTAACTTCTCCGTCTGATGTCCGAATTGGGCGCTCTTTTTTTTGTTGGACAGAGTACAGCAAGGCCTACACCAGGAGAAGCGAATTTCAAGCCAAGTAATTTTTCTTCAAAAAGAAATTAAGGTGGTACTTCTCTCTCAGCCGTCCCATCTTCCTCCACCGAAGAGTATTTTCTCAGCATCGCTCATCCTTCATCTAGGTGGGCGCAGCGAAGCCTGTGGTGCGGCCCGAGCATGATCCGTTGCATTTGCGGGTAACAAACACACCATGGCACCTTCTCCATCAGACTCGGCAAAGTGGGCATTCTCTTAACACGCAGTTACGAGCGTTCCGGTGGCTTACATAGATTTTAGTGAATATTCGGAGCACCTTTCGCTACATTGGATTGTTCGCTTACAAAAAAGACAACAATCCTCTGATCACTGGGTAGGAACTGACCGGAGGTCGAGCATCGAAGTCCAGGTGAGCTCTCCTTGGGTGCATACCGCTCAAAGTTGTTGTAAGGACGTCAAACGTGAGACCGGTTATGTAAAATGAGCCTAACTTCTCCGTCTGATGTCCGAATTGGGCGCTCTTTTTTTTGTTGGACAGAGTACAGCAAGGCCTACACCAGGAGAAGCGAATTTCAAGCCAAGTAATTTTTCTTCAAAAAGAAATTAAGGTGGTACTTCTCTCTCAGCCGTCCCATCTTCCTCCACCGAAGAGTATTTTCTCAGCATCGCTCATCCTTCATCTAGGTGGGCGCAGCGAAGCCTGTGGTGCGGCCCGAGCATGATCCGTTGCATTTGCGGGTAACAAACACACCATGGCACCTTCTCCATCAGACTCGGCAAAGTGGGCATTCTCTTAACACGCAGTTACGAGCGTTCCGGTGGCTTACATAGATTTTAGTGAATATTCGGAGCACCTTTCGCTACATTGGATTGTTCGCTTACAAAAAAGACAACAATCCTCTGATCACTGGGTAGGAACTGACCGGAGGTCGAGCATCGAAGTCCAGGTGAGCTCTCCTTGGGTGCATACCGCTCAAAGTTGTTGTAAGGACGTCAAACGTGAGACCGGTTATGTAAAATGAGCCTAACTTCTCCGTCTGATGTCCGAATTGGGCGCTCTTTTTTTTGTTGGACAGAGTACAGCAAGGCCTACACCAGGAGAAGCGAATTTCAAGCCAAGTAATTTTTCTTCAAAAAGAAATTAAGGTGGTACTTCTCTCTCAGCCGTCCCATCTTCCTCCACCGAAGAGTATTTTCTCAGCATCGCTCATCCTTCATCTAGGTGGGCGCAGCGAAGCCTGTGGTGCGGCCCGAGCATGATCCGTTGCATTTGCGGGTAACAAACACACCATGGCACCTTCTCCATCAGACTCGGCAAAGTGGGCATTCTCTTAACACGCAGTTACGAGCGTTCCGGTGGCTTACATAGATTTTAGTGAATATTCGGAGCACCTTTCGCTACATTGGATTGTTCGCTTACAAAAAAGACAACAATCCTCTGATCACTGGGTAGGAACTGACCGGAGGTCGAGCATCGAAGTCCAGGTGAGCTCTCCTTGGGTGCATACCGCTCAAAGTTGTTGTAAGGACGTCAAACGTGAGACCGGTTATGTAAAATGAGCCTAACTTCTCCGTCTGATGTCCGAATTGGGCGCTCTTTTTTTTGTTGGACAGAGTACAGCAAGGCCTACACCAGGAGAAGCGAATTTCAAGCCAAGTAATTTTTCTTCAAAAAGAAATTAAGGTGGTACTTCTCTCTCAGCCGTCCCATCTTCCTCCACCGAAGAGTATTTTCTCAGCATCGCTCATCCTTCATCTAGGTGGGCGCAGCGAAGCCTGTGGTGCGGCCCGAGCATGATCCGTTGCATTTGCGGGTAACAAACACACCATGGCACCTTCTCCATCAGACTCGGCAAAGTGGGCATTCTCTTAACACGCAGTTACGAGCGTTCCGGTGGCTTACATAGATTTTAGTGAATATTCGGAGCACCTTTCGCTACATTGGATTGTTCGCTTACAAAAAAGACAACAATCCTCTGATCACTGGGTAGGAACTGACCGGAGGTCGAGCATCGAAGTCCAGGTGAGCTCTCCTTGGGTGCATACCGCTCAAAGTTGTTGTAAGGACGTCAAACGTGAGACCGGTTATGTAAAATGAGCCTAACTTCTCCGTCTGATGTCCGAATTGGGCGCTCTTTTTTTTGTTGGACAGAGTACAGCAAGGCCTACACCAGGAGAAGCGAATTTCAAGCCAAGTAATTTTTCTTCAAAAAGAAATTAAGGTGGTACTTCTCTCTCAGCCGTCCCATCTTCCTCCACCGAAGAGTATTTTCTCAGCATCGCTCATCCTTCATCTAGGTGGGCGCAGCGAAGCCTGTGGTGCGGCCCGAGCATGATCCGTTGCATTTGCGGGTAACAAACACACCATGGCACCTTCTCCATCAGACTCGGCAAAGTGGGCATTCTCTTAACACGCAGTTACGAGCGTTCCGGTGGCTTACATAGATTTTAGTGAATATTCGGAGCACCTTTCGCTACATTGGATTGTTCGCTTACAAAAAAGACAACAATCCTCTGATCACTGGGTAGGAACTGACCGGAGGTCGAGCATCGAAGTCCAGGTGAGCTCTCCTTGGGTGCATACCGCTCAAAGTTGTTGTAAGGACGTCAAACGTGAGACCGGTTATGTAAAATGAGCCTAACTTCTCCGTCTGATGTCCGAATTGGGCGCTCTTTTTTTTGTTGGACAGAGTACAGCAAGGCCTACACCAGGAGAAGCGAATTTCAAGCCAAGTAATTTTTCTTCAAAAAGAAATTAAGGTGGTACTTCTCTCTCAGCCGTCCCATCTTCCTCCACCGAAGAGTATTTTCTCAGCATCGCTCATCCTTCATCTAGGTGGGCGCAGCGAAGCCTGTGGTGCGGCCCGAGCATGATCCGTTGCATTTGCGGGTAACAAACACACCATGGCACCTTCTCCATCAGACTCGGCAAAGTGGGCATTCTCTTAACACGCAGTTACGAGCGTTCCGGTGGCTTACATAGATTTTAGTGAATATTCGGAGCACCTTTCGCTACATTGGATTGTTCGCTTACAAAAAAGACAACAATCCTCTGATCACTGGGTAGGAACTGACCGGAGGTCGAGCATCGAAGTCCAGGTGAGCTCTCCTTGGGTGCATACCGCTCAAAGTTGTTGTAAGGACGTCAAACGTGAGACCGGTTATGTAAAATGAGCCTAACTTCTCCGTCTGATGTCCGAATTGGGCGCTCTTTTTTTTGTTGGACAGAGTACAGCAAGGCCTACACCAGGAGAAGCGAATTTCAAGCCAAGTAATTTTTCTTCAAAAAGAAATTAAGGTGGTACTTCTCTCTCAGCCGTCCCATCTTCCTCCACCGAAGAGTATTTTCTCAGCATCGCTCATCCTTCATCTAGGTGGGCGCAGCGAAGCCTGTGGTGCGGCCCGAGCATGATCCGTTGCATTTGCGGGTAACAAACACACCATGGCACCTTCTCCATCAGACTCGGCAAAGTGGGCATTCTCTTAACACGCAGTTACGAGCGTTCCGGTGGCTTACATAGATTTTAGTGAATATTCGGAGCACCTTTCGCTACATTGGATTGTTCGCTTACAAAAAAGACAACAATCCTCTGATCACTGGGTAGGAACTGACCGGAGGTCGAGCATCGAAGTCCAGGTGAGCTCTCCTTGGGTGCATACCGCTCAAAGTTGTTGTAAGGACGTCAAACGTGAGACCGGTTATGTAAAATGAGCCTAACTTCTCCGTCTGATGTCCGAATTGGGCGCTCTTTTTTTTGTTGGACAGAGTACAGCAAGGCCTACACCAGGAGAAGCGAATTTCAAGCCAAGTAATTTTTCTTCAAAAAGAAATTAAGGTGGTACTTCTCTCTCAGCCGTCCCATCTTCCTCCACCGAAGAGTATTTTCTCAGCATCGCTCATCCTTCATCTAGGTGGGCGCAGCGAAGCCTGTGGTGCGGCCCGAGCATGATCCGTTGCATTTGCGGGTAACAAACACACCATGGCACCTTCTCCATCAGACTCGGCAAAGTGGGCATTCTCTTAACACGCAGTTACGAGCGTTCCGGTGGCTTACATAGATTTTAGTGAATATTCGGAGCACCTTTCGCTACATTGGATTGTTCGCTTACAAAAAAGACAACAATCCTCTGATCACTGGGTAGGAACTGACCGGAGGTCGAGCATCGAAGTCCAGGTGAGCTCTCCTTGGGTGCATACCGCTCAAAGTTGTTGTAAGGACGTCAAACGTGAGACCGGTTATGTAAAATGAGCCTAACTTCTCCGTCTGATGTCCGAATTGGGCGCTCTTTTTTTTGTTGGACAGAGTACAGCAAGGCCTACACCAGGAGAAGCGAATTTCAAGCCAAGTAATTTTTCTTCAAAAAGAAATTAAGGTGGTACTTCTCTCTCAGCCGTCCCATCTTCCTCCACCGAAGAGTATTTTCTCAGCATCGCTCATCCTTCATCTAGGTGGGCGCAGCGAAGCCTGTGGTGCGGCCCGAGCATGATCCGTTGCATTTGCGGGTAACAAACACACCATGGCACCTTCTCCATCAGACTCGGCAAAGTGGGCATTCTCTTAACACGCAGTTACGAGCGTTCCGGTGGCTTACATAGATTTTAGTGAATATTCGGAGCACCTTTCGCTACATTGGATTGTTCGCTTACAAAAAAGACAACAATCCTCTGATCACTGGGTAGGAACTGACCGGAGGTCGAGCATCGAAGTCCAGGTGAGCTCTCCTTGGGTGCATACCGCTCAAAGTTGTTGTAAGGACGTCAAACGTGAGACCGGTTATGTAAAATGAGCCTAACTTCTCCGTCTGATGTCCGAATTGGGCGCTCTTTTTTTTGTTGGACAGAGTACAGCAAGGCCTACACCAGGAGAAGCGAATTTCAAGCCAAGTAATTTTTCTTCAAAAAGAAATTAAGGTGGTACTTCTCTCTCAGCCGTCCCATCTTCCTCCACCGAAGAGTATTTTCTCAGCATCGCTCATCCTTCATCTAGGTGGGCGCAGCGAAGCCTGTGGTGCGGCCCGAGCATGATCCGTTGCATTTGCGGGTAACAAACACACCATGGCACCTTCTCCATCAGACTCGGCAAAGTGGGCATTCTCTTAACACGCAGTTACGAGCGTTCCGGTGGCTTACATAGATTTTAGTGAATATTCGGAGCACCTTTCGCTACATTGGATTGTTCGCTTACAAAAAAGACAACAATCCTCTGATCACTGGGTAGGAACTGACCGGAGGTCGAGCATCGAAGTCCAGGTGAGCTCTCCTTGGGTGCATACCGCTCAAAGTTGTTGTAAGGACGTCAAACGTGAGACCGGTTATGTAAAATGAGCCTAACTTCTCCGTCTGATGTCCGAATTGGGCGCTCTTTTTTTTGTTGGACAGAGTACAGCAAGGCCTACACCAGGAGAAGCGAATTTCAAGCCAAGTAATTTTTCTTCAAAAAGAAATTAAGGTGGTACTTCTCTCTCAGCCGTCCCATCTTCCTCCACCGAAGAGTATTTTCTCAGCATCGCTCATCCTTCATCTAGGTGGGCGCAGCGAAGCCTGTGGTGCGGCCCGAGCATGATCCGTTGCATTTGCGGGTAACAAACACACCATGGCACCTTCTCCATCAGACTCGGCAAAGTGGGCATTCTCTTAACACGCAGTTACGAGCGTTCCGGTGGCTTACATAGATTTTAGTGAATATTCGGAGCACCTTTCGCTACATTGGATTGTTCGCTTACAAAAAAGACAACAATCCTCTGATCACTGGGTAGGAACTGACCGGAGGTCGAGCATCGAAGTCCAGGTGAGCTCTCCTTGGGTGCATACCGCTCAAAGTTGTTGTAAGGACGTCAAACGTGAGACCGGTTATGTAAAATGAGCCTAACTTCTCCGTCTGATGTCCGAATTGGGCGCTCTTTTTTTTGTTGGACAGAGTACAGCAAGGCCTACACCAGGAGAAGCGAATTTCAAGCCAAGTAATTTTTCTTCAAAAAGAAATTAAGGTGGTACTTCTCTCTCAGCCGTCCCATCTTCCTCCACCGAAGAGTATTTTCTCAGCATCGCTCATCCTTCATCTAGGTGGGCGCAGCGAAGCCTGTGGTGCGGCCCGAGCATGATCCGTTGCATTTGCGGGTAACAAACACACCATGGCACCTTCTCCATCAGACTCGGCAAAGTGGGCATTCTCTTAACACGCAGTTACGAGCGTTCCGGTGGCTTACATAGATTTTAGTGAATATTCGGAGCACCTTTCGCTACATTGGATTGTTCGCTTACAAAAAAGACAACAATCCTCTGATCACTGGGTAGGAACTGACCGGAGGTCGAGCATCGAAGTCCAGGTGAGCTCTCCTTGGGTGCATACCGCTCAAAGTTGTTGTAAGGACGTCAAACGTGAGACCGGTTATGTAAAATGAGCCTAACTTCTCCGTCTGATGTCCGAATTGGGCGCTCTTTTTTTTGTTGGACAGAGTACAGCAAGGCCTACACCAGGAGAAGCGAATTTCAAGCCAAGTAATTTTTCTTCAAAAAGAAATTAAGGTGGTACTTCTCTCTCAGCCGTCCCATCTTCCTCCACCGAAGAGTATTTTCTCAGCATCGCTCATCCTTCATCTAGGTGGGCGCAGCGAAGCCTGTGGTGCGGCCCGAGCATGATCCGTTGCATTTGCGGGTAACAAACACACCATGGCACCTTCTCCATCAGACTCGGCAAAGTGGGCATTCTCTTAACACGCAGTTACGAGCGTTCCGGTGGCTTACATAGATTTTAGTGAATATTCGGAGCACCTTTCGCTACATTGGATTGTTCGCTTACAAAAAAGACAACAATCCTCTGATCACTGGGTAGGAACTGACCGGAGGTCGAGCATCGAAGTCCAGGTGAGCTCTCCTTGGGTGCATACCGCTCAAAGTTGTTGTAAGGACGTCAAACGTGAGACCGGTTATGTAAAATGAGCCTAACTTCTCCGTCTGATGTCCGAATTGGGCGCTCTTTTTTTTGTTGGACAGAGTACAGCAAGGCCTACACCAGGAGAAGCGAATTTCAAGCCAAGTAATTTTTCTTCAAAAAGAAATTAAGGTGGTACTTCTCTCTCAGCCGTCCCATCTTCCTCCACCGAAGAGTATTTTCTCAGCATCGCTCATCCTTCATCTAGGTGGGCGCAGCGAAGCCTGTGGTGCGGCCCGAGCATGATCCGTTGCATTTGCGGGTAACAAACACACCATGGCACCTTCTCCATCAGACTCGGCAAAGTGGGCATTCTCTTAACACGCAGTTACGAGCGTTCCGGTGGCTTACATAGATTTTAGTGAATATTCGGAGCACCTTTCGCTACATTGGATTGTTCGCTTACAAAAAAGACAACAATCCTCTGATCACTGGGTAGGAACTGACCGGAGGTCGAGCATCGAAGTCCAGGTGAGCTCTCCTTGGGTGCATACCGCTCAAAGTTGTTGTAAGGACGTCAAACGTGAGACCGGTTATGTAAAATGAGCCTAACTTCTCCGTCTGATGTCCGAATTGGGCGCTCTTTTTTTTGTTGGACAGAGTACAGCAAGGCCTACACCAGGAGAAGCGAATTTCAAGCCAAGTAATTTTTCTTCAAAAAGAAATTAAGGTGGTACTTCTCTCTCAGCCGTCCCATCTTCCTCCACCGAAGAGTATTTTCTCAGCATCGCTCATCCTTCATCTAGGTGGGCGCAGCGAAGCCTGTGGTGCGGCCCGAGCATGATCCGTTGCATTTGCGGGTAACAAACACACCATGGCACCTTCTCCATCAGACTCGGCAAAGTGGGCATTCTCTTAACACGCAGTTACGAGCGTTCCGGTGGCTTACATAGATTTTAGTGAATATTCGGAGCACCTTTCGCTACATTGGATTGTTCGCTTACAAAAAAGACAACAATCCTCTGATCACTGGGTAGGAACTGACCGGAGGTCGAGCATCGAAGTCCAGGTGAGCTCTCCTTGGGTGCATACCGCTCAAAGTTGTTGTAAGGACGTCAAACGTGAGACCGGTTATGTAAAATGAGCCTAACTTCTCCGTCTGATGTCCGAATTGGGCGCTCTTTTTTTTGTTGGACAGAGTACAGCAAGGCCTACACCAGGAGAAGCGAATTTCAAGCCAAGTAATTTTTCTTCAAAAAGAAATTAAGGTGGTACTTCTCTCTCAGCCGTCCCATCTTCCTCCACCGAAGAGTATTTTCTCAGCATCGCTCATCCTTCATCTAGGTGGGCGCAGCGAAGCCTGTGGTGCGGCCCGAGCATGATCCGTTGCATTTGCGGGTAACAAACACACCATGGCACCTTCTCCATCAGACTCGGCAAAGTGGGCATTCTCTTAACACGCAGTTACGAGCGTTCCGGTGGCTTACATAGATTTTAGTGAATATTCGGAGCACCTTTCGCTACATTGGATTGTTCGCTTACAAAAAAGACAACAATCCTCTGATCACTGGGTAGGAACTGACCGGAGGTCGAGCATCGAAGTCCAGGTGAGCTCTCCTTGGGTGCATACCGCTCAAAGTTGTTGTAAGGACGTCAAACGTGAGACCGGTTATGTAAAATGAGCCTAACTTCTCCGTCTGATGTCCGAATTGGGCGCTCTTTTTTTTGTTGGACAGAGTACAGCAAGGCCTACACCAGGAGAAGCGAATTTCAAGCCAAGTAATTTTTCTTCAAAAAGAAATTAAGGTGGTACTTCTCTCTCAGCCGTCCCATCTTCCTCCACCGAAGAGTATTTTCTCAGCATCGCTCATCCTTCATCTAGGTGGGCGCAGCGAAGCCTGTGGTGCGGCCCGAGCATGATCCGTTGCATTTGCGGGTAACAAACACACCATGGCACCTTCTCCATCAGACTCGGCAAAGTGGGCATTCTCTTAACACGCAGTTACGAGCGTTCCGGTGGCTTACATAGATTTTAGTGAATATTCGGAGCACCTTTCGCTACATTGGATTGTTCGCTTACAAAAAAGACAACAATCCTCTGATCACTGGGTAGGAACTGACCGGAGGTCGAGCATCGAAGTCCAGGTGAGCTCTCCTTGGGTGCATACCGCTCAAAGTTGTTGTAAGGACGTCAAACGTGAGACCGGTTATGTAAAATGAGCCTAACTTCTCCGTCTGATGTCCGAATTGGGCGCTCTTTTTTTTGTTGGACAGAGTACAGCAAGGCCTACACCAGGAGAAGCGAATTTCAAGCCAAGTAATTTTTCTTCAAAAAGAAATTAAGGTGGTACTTCTCTCTCAGCCGTCCCATCTTCCTCCACCGAAGAGTATTTTCTCAGCATCGCTCATCCTTCATCTAGGTGGGCGCAGCGAAGCCTGTGGTGCGGCCCGAGCATGATCCGTTGCATTTGCGGGTAACAAACACACCATGGCACCTTCTCCATCAGACTCGGCAAAGTGGGCATTCTCTTAACACGCAGTTACGAGCGTTCCGGTGGCTTACATAGATTTTAGTGAATATTCGGAGCACCTTTCGCTACATTGGATTGTTCGCTTACAAAAAAGACAACAATCCTCTGATCACTGGGTAGGAACTGACCGGAGGTCGAGCATCGAAGTCCAGGTGAGCTCTCCTTGGGTGCATACCGCTCAAAGTTGTTGTAAGGACGTCAAACGTGAGACCGGTTATGTAAAATGAGCCTAACTTCTCCGTCTGATGTCCGAATTGGGCGCTCTTTTTTTTGTTGGACAGAGTACAGCAAGGCCTACACCAGGAGAAGCGAATTTCAAGCCAAGTAATTTTTCTTCAAAAAGAAATTAAGGTGGTACTTCTCTCTCAGCCGTCCCATCTTCCTCCACCGAAGAGTATTTTCTCAGCATCGCTCATCCTTCATCTAGGTGGGCGCAGCGAAGCCTGTGGTGCGGCCCGAGCATGATCCGTTGCATTTGCGGGTAACAAACACACCATGGCACCTTCTCCATCAGACTCGGCAAAGTGGGCATTCTCTTAACACGCAGTTACGAGCGTTCCGGTGGCTTACATAGATTTTAGTGAATATTCGGAGCACCTTTCGCTACATTGGATTGTTCGCTTACAAAAAAGACAACAATCCTCTGATCACTGGGTAGGAACTGACCGGAGGTCGAGCATCGAAGTCCAGGTGAGCTCTCCTTGGGTGCATACCGCTCAAAGTTGTTGTAAGGACGTCAAACGTGAGACCGGTTATGTAAAATGAGCCTAACTTCTCCGTCTGATGTCCGAATTGGGCGCTCTTTTTTTTGTTGGACAGAGTACAGCAAGGCCTACACCAGGAGAAGCGAATTTCAAGCCAAGTAATTTTTCTTCAAAAAGAAATTAAGGTGGTACTTCTCTCTCAGCCGTCCCATCTTCCTCCACCGAAGAGTATTTTCTCAGCATCGCTCATCCTTCATCTAGGTGGGCGCAGCGAAGCCTGTGGTGCGGCCCGAGCATGATCCGTTGCATTTGCGGGTAACAAACACACCATGGCACCTTCTCCATCAGACTCGGCAAAGTGGGCATTCTCTTAACACGCAGTTACGAGCGTTCCGGTGGCTTACATAGATTTTAGTGAATATTCGGAGCACCTTTCGCTACATTGGATTGTTCGCTTACAAAAAAGACAACAATCCTCTGATCACTGGGTAGGAACTGACCGGAGGTCGAGCATCGAAGTCCAGGTGAGCTCTCCTTGGGTGCATACCGCTCAAAGTTGTTGTAAGGACGTCAAACGTGAGACCGGTTATGTAAAATGAGCCTAACTTCTCCGTCTGATGTCCGAATTGGGCGCTCTTTTTTTTGTTGGACAGAGTACAGCAAGGCCTACACCAGGAGAAGCGAATTTCAAGCCAAGTAATTTTTCTTCAAAAAGAAATTAAGGTGGTACTTCTCTCTCAGCCGTCCCATCTTCCTCCACCGAAGAGTATTTTCTCAGCATCGCTCATCCTTCATCTAGGTGGGCGCAGCGAAGCCTGTGGTGCGGCCCGAGCATGATCCGTTGCATTTGCGGGTAACAAACACACCATGGCACCTTCTCCATCAGACTCGGCAAAGTGGGCATTCTCTTAACACGCAGTTACGAGCGTTCCGGTGGCTTACATAGATTTTAGTGAATATTCGGAGCACCTTTCGCTACATTGGATTGTTCGCTTACAAAAAAGACAACAATCCTCTGATCACTGGGTAGGAACTGACCGGAGGTCGAGCATCGAAGTCCAGGTGAGCTCTCCTTGGGTGCATACCGCTCAAAGTTGTTGTAAGGACGTCAAACGTGAGACCGGTTATGTAAAATGAGCCTAACTTCTCCGTCTGATGTCCGAATTGGGCGCTCTTTTTTTTGTTGGACAGAGTACAGCAAGGCCTACACCAGGAGAAGCGAATTTCAAGCCAAGTAATTTTTCTTCAAAAAGAAATTAAGGTGGTACTTCTCTCTCAGCCGTCCCATCTTCCTCCACCGAAGAGTATTTTCTCAGCATCGCTCATCCTTCATCTAGGTGGGCGCAGCGAAGCCTGTGGTGCGGCCCGAGCATGATCCGTTGCATTTGCGGGTAACAAACACACCATGGCACCTTCTCCATCAGACTCGGCAAAGTGGGCATTCTCTTAACACGCAGTTACGAGCGTTCCGGTGGCTTACATAGATTTTAGTGAATATTCGGAGCACCTTTCGCTACATTGGATTGTTCGCTTACAAAAAAGACAACAATCCTCTGATCACTGGGTAGGAACTGACCGGAGGTCGAGCATCGAAGTCCAGGTGAGCTCTCCTTGGGTGCATACCGCTCAAAGTTGTTGTAAGGACGTCAAACGTGAGACCGGTTATGTAAAATGAGCCTAACTTCTCCGTCTGATGTCCGAATTGGGCGCTCTTTTTTTTGTTGGACAGAGTACAGCAAGGCCTACACCAGGAGAAGCGAATTTCAAGCCAAGTAATTTTTCTTCAAAAAGAAATTAAGGTGGTACTTCTCTCTCAGCCGTCCCATCTTCCTCCACCGAAGAGTATTTTCTCAGCATCGCTCATCCTTCATCTAGGTGGGCGCAGCGAAGCCTGTGGTGCGGCCCGAGCATGATCCGTTGCATTTGCGGGTAACAAACACACCATGGCACCTTCTCCATCAGACTCGGCAAAGTGGGCATTCTCTTAACACGCAGTTACGAGCGTTCCGGTGGCTTACATAGATTTTAGTGAATATTCGGAGCACCTTTCGCTACATTGGATTGTTCGCTTACAAAAAAGACAACAATCCTCTGATCACTGGGTAGGAACTGACCGGAGGTCGAGCATCGAAGTCCAGGTGAGCTCTCCTTGGGTGCATACCGCTCAAAGTTGTTGTAAGGACGTCAAACGTGAGACCGGTTATGTAAAATGAGCCTAACTTCTCCGTCTGATGTCCGAATTGGGCGCTCTTTTTTTTGTTGGACAGAGTACAGCAAGGCCTACACCAGGAGAAGCGAATTTCAAGCCAAGTAATTTTTCTTCAAAAAGAAATTAAGGTGGTACTTCTCTCTCAGCCGTCCCATCTTCCTCCACCGAAGAGTATTTTCTCAGCATCGCTCATCCTTCATCTAGGTGGGCGCAGCGAAGCCTGTGGTGCGGCCCGAGCATGATCCGTTGCATTTGCGGGTAACAAACACACCATGGCACCTTCTCCATCAGACTCGGCAAAGTGGGCATTCTCTTAACACGCAGTTACGAGCGTTCCGGTGGCTTACATAGATTTTAGTGAATATTCGGAGCACCTTTCGCTACATTGGATTGTTCGCTTACAAAAAAGACAACAATCCTCTGATCACTGGGTAGGAACTGACCGGAGGTCGAGCATCGAAGTCCAGGTGAGCTCTCCTTGGGTGCATACCGCTCAAAGTTGTTGTAAGGACGTCAAACGTGAGACCGGTTATGTAAAATGAGCCTAACTTCTCCGTCTGATGTCCGAATTGGGCGCTCTTTTTTTTGTTGGACAGAGTACAGCAAGGCCTACACCAGGAGAAGCGAATTTCAAGCCAAGTAATTTTTCTTCAAAAAGAAATTAAGGTGGTACTTCTCTCTCAGCCGTCCCATCTTCCTCCACCGAAGAGTATTTTCTCAGCATCGCTCATCCTTCATCTAGGTGGGCGCAGCGAAGCCTGTGGTGCGGCCCGAGCATGATCCGTTGCATTTGCGGGTAACAAACACACCATGGCACCTTCTCCATCAGACTCGGCAAAGTGGGCATTCTCTTAACACGCAGTTACGAGCGTTCCGGTGGCTTACATAGATTTTAGTGAATATTCGGAGCACCTTTCGCTACATTGGATTGTTCGCTTACAAAAAAGACAACAATCCTCTGATCACTGGGTAGGAACTGACCGGAGGTCGAGCATCGAAGTCCAGGTGAGCTCTCCTTGGGTGCATACCGCTCAAAGTTGTTGTAAGGACGTCAAACGTGAGACCGGTTATGTAAAATGAGCCTAACTTCTCCGTCTGATGTCCGAATTGGGCGCTCTTTTTTTTGTTGGACAGAGTACAGCAAGGCCTACACCAGGAGAAGCGAATTTCAAGCCAAGTAATTTTTCTTCAAAAAGAAATTAAGGTGGTACTTCTCTCTCAGCCGTCCCATCTTCCTCCACCGAAGAGTATTTTCTCAGCATCGCTCATCCTTCATCTAGGTGGGCGCAGCGAAGCCTGTGGTGCGGCCCGAGCATGATCCGTTGCATTTGCGGGTAACAAACACACCATGGCACCTTCTCCATCAGACTCGGCAAAGTGGGCATTCTCTTAACACGCAGTTACGAGCGTTCCGGTGGCTTACATAGATTTTAGTGAATATTCGGAGCACCTTTCGCTACATTGGATTGTTCGCTTACAAAAAAGACAACAATCCTCTGATCACTGGGTAGGAACTGACCGGAGGTCGAGCATCGAAGTCCAGGTGAGCTCTCCTTGGGTGCATACCGCTCAAAGTTGTTGTAAGGACGTCAAACGTGAGACCGGTTATGTAAAATGAGCCTAACTTCTCCGTCTGATGTCCGAATTGGGCGCTCTTTTTTTTGTTGGACAGAGTACAGCAAGGCCTACACCAGGAGAAGCGAATTTCAAGCCAAGTAATTTTTCTTCAAAAAGAAATTAAGGTGGTACTTCTCTCTCAGCCGTCCCATCTTCCTCCACCGAAGAGTATTTTCTCAGCATCGCTCATCCTTCATCTAGGTGGGCGCAGCGAAGCCTGTGGTGC
Organism: Eragrostis nindensis; assembly: GCA_012490785.1. Taxonomy (NCBI): domain Eukaryota; kingdom Viridiplantae; phylum Streptophyta; class Magnoliopsida; order Poales; family Poaceae; genus Eragrostis; species Eragrostis nindensis. Next base: position 33,902 of record JAAXCT010002495.1, read on the forward strand.
GGCCCGAGCATGATCCGTTGCATTTGCGGGTAACAAACACACCATGGCACCTTCTCCATCAGACTCGGCAAAGTGGGCATTCTCTTAACACGCAGTTACGAGCGTTCCGGTGGCTTACATAGATTTTAGTGAATATTCGGAGCACCTTTCGCTACATTGGATTGTTCGCTTACAAAAAAGACAACAATCCTCTGATCACTGGGTAGGAACTGACCGGAGGTCGAGCATCGAAGTCCAGGTGAGCTCTCCTTGGGTGCATACCGCTCAAAGTTGTTGTAAGGACGTCAAACGTGAGACCGGTTATGTAAAATGAGCCTAACTTCTCCGTCTGATGTCCGAATTGGGCGCTCTTTTTTTTGTTGGACAGAGTACAGCAAGGCCTACACCAGGAGAAGCGAATTTCAAGCCAAGTAATTTTTCTTCAAAAAGAAATTAAGGTGGTACTTCTCTCTCAGCCGTCCCATCTTCCTCCACCGAAGAGTATTTTCTCAGCATCGCTCATCCTTCATCTAGGTGGGCGCAGCGAAGCCTGTGGTGCGGCCCGAGCATGATCCGTTGCATTTGCGGGTAACAAACACACCATGGCACCTTCTCCATCAGACTCGGCAAAGTGGGCATTCTCTTAACACGCAGTTACGAGCGTTCCGGTGGCTTACATAGATTTTAGTGAATATTCGGAGCACCTTTCGCTACATTGGATTGTTCGCTTACAAAAAAGACAACAATCCTCTGATCACTGGGTAGGAACTGACCGGAGGTCGAGCATCGAAGTCCAGGTGAGCTCTCCTTGGGTGCATACCGCTCAAAGTTGTTGTAAGGACGTCAAACGTGAGACCGGTTATGTAAAATGAGCCTAACTTCTCCGTCTGATGTCCGAATTGGGCGCTCTTTTTTTTGTTGGACAGAGTACAGCAAGGCCTACACCAGGAGAAGCGAATTTCAAGCCAAGTAATTTTTCTTCAAAAAGAAATTAAGGTGGTACTTCTCTCTCAGCCGTCCCATCTTCCTCCACCGAAGAGTATTTTCTCAGCATCGCTCATCCTTCATCTAGGTGGGCGCAGCGAAGCCTGTGGTGCGGCCCGAGCATGATCCGTTGCATTTGCGGGTAACAAACACACCATGGCACCTTCTCCATCAGACTCGGCAAAGTGGGCATTCTCTTAACACGCAGTTACGAGCGTTCCGGTGGCTTACATAGATTTTAGTGAATATTCGGAGCACCTTTCGCTACATTGGATTGTTCGCTTACAAAAAAGACAACAATCCTCTGATCACTGGGTAGGAACTGACCGGAGGTCGAGCATCGAAGTCCAGGTGAGCTCTCCTTGGGTGCATACCGCTCAAAGTTGTTGTAAGGACGTCAAACGTGAGACCGGTTATGTAAAATGAGCCTAACTTCTCCGTCTGATGTCCGAATTGGGCGCTCTTTTTTTTGTTGGACAGAGTACAGCAAGGCCTACACCAGGAGAAGCGAATTTCAAGCCAAGTAATTTTTCTTCAAAAAGAAATTAAGGTGGTACTTCTCTCTCAGCCGTCCCATCTTCCTCCACCGAAGAGTATTTTCTCAGCATCGCTCATCCTTCATCTAGGTGGGCGCAGCGAAGCCTGTGGTGCGGCCCGAGCATGATCCGTTGCATTTGCGGGTAACAAACACACCATGGCACCTTCTCCATCAGACTCGGCAAAGTGGGCATTCTCTTAACACGCAGTTACGAGCGTTCCGGTGGCTTACATAGATTTTAGTGAATATTCGGAGCACCTTTCGCTACATTGGATTGTTCGCTTACAAAAAAGACAACAATCCTCTGATCACTGGGTAGGAACTGACCGGAGGTCGAGCATCGAAGTCCAGGTGAGCTCTCCTTGGGTGCATACCGCTCAAAGTTGTTGTAAGGACGTCAAACGTGAGACCGGTTATGTAAAATGAGCCTAACTTCTCCGTCTGATGTCCGAATTGGGCGCTCTTTTTTTTGTTGGACAGAGTACAGCAAGGCCTACACCAGGAGAAGCGAATTTCAAGCCAAGTAATTTTTCTTCAAAAAGAAATTAAGGTGGTACTTCTCTCTCAGCCGTCCCATCTTCCTCCACCGAAGAGTATTTTCTCAGCATCGCTCATCCTTCATCTAGGTGGGCGCAGCGAAGCCTGTGGTGCGGCCCGAGCATGATCCGTTGCATTTGCGGGTAACAAACACACCATGGCACCTTCTCCATCAGACTCGGCAAAGTGGGCATTCTCTTAACACGCAGTTACGAGCGTTCCGGTGGCTTACATAGATTTTAGTGAATATTCGGAGCACCTTTCGCTACATTGGATTGTTCGCTTACAAAAAAGACAACAATCCTCTGATCACTGGGTAGGAACTGACCGGAGGTCGAGCATCGAAGTCCAGGTGAGCTCTCCTTGGGTGCATACCGCTCAAAGTTGTTGTAAGGACGTCAAACGTGAGACCGGTTATGTAAAATGAGCCTAACTTCTCCGTCTGATGTCCGAATTGGGCGCTCTTTTTTTTGTTGGACAGAGTACAGCAAGGCCTACACCAGGAGAAGCGAATTTCAAGCCAAGTAATTTTTCTTCAAAAAGAAATTAAGGTGGTACTTCTCTCTCAGCCGTCCCATCTTCCTCCACCGAAGAGTATTTTCTCAGCATCGCTCATCCTTCATCTAGGTGGGCGCAGCGAAGCCTGTGGTGCGGCCCGAGCATGATCCGTTGCATTTGCGGGTAACAAACACACCATGGCACCTTCTCCATCAGACTCGGCAAAGTGGGCATTCTCTTAACACGCAGTTACGAGCGTTCCGGTGGCTTACATAGATTTTAGTGAATATTCGGAGCACCTTTCGCTACATTGGATTGTTCGCTTACAAAAAAGACAACAATCCTCTGATCACTGGGTAGGAACTGACCGGAGGTCGAGCATCGAAGTCCAGGTGAGCTCTCCTTGGGTGCATACCGCTCAAAGTTGTTGTAAGGACGTCAAACGTGAGACCGGTTATGTAAAATGAGCCTAACTTCTCCGTCTGATGTCCGAATTGGGCGCTCTTTTTTTTGTTGGACAGAGTACAGCAAGGCCTACACCAGGAGAAGCGAATTTCAAGCCAAGTAATTTTTCTTCAAAAAGAAATTAAGGTGGTACTTCTCTCTCAGCCGTCCCATCTTCCTCCACCGAAGAGTATTTTCTCAGCATCGCTCATCCTTCATCTAGGTGGGCGCAGCGAAGCCTGTGGTGCGGCCCGAGCATGATCCGTTGCATTTGCGGGTAACAAACACACCATGGCACCTTCTCCATCAGACTCGGCAAAGTGGGCATTCTCTTAACACGCAGTTACGAGCGTTCCGGTGGCTTACATAGATTTTAGTGAATATTCGGAGCACCTTTCGCTACATTGGATTGTTCGCTTACAAAAAAGACAACAATCCTCTGATCACTGGGTAGGAACTGACCGGAGGTCGAGCATCGAAGTCCAGGTGAGCTCTCCTTGGGTGCATACCGCTCAAAGTTGTTGTAAGGACGTCAAACGTGAGACCGGTTATGTAAAATGAGCCTAACTTCTCCGTCTGATGTCCGAATTGGGCGCTCTTTTTTTTGTTGGACAGAGTACAGCAAGGCCTACACCAGGAGAAGCGAATTTCAAGCCAAGTAATTTTTCTTCAAAAAGAAATTAAGGTGGTACTTCTCTCTCAGCCGTCCCATCTTCCTCCACCGAAGAGTATTTTCTCAGCATCGCTCATCCTTCATCTAGGTGGGCGCAGCGAAGCCTGTGGTGCGGCCCGAGCATGATCCGTTGCATTTGCGGGTAACAAACACACCATGGCACCTTCTCCATCAGACTCGGCAAAGTGGGCATTCTCTTAACACGCAGTTACGAGCGTTCCGGTGGCTTACATAGATTTTAGTGAATATTCGGAGCACCTTTCGCTACATTGGATTGTTCGCTTACAAAAAAGACAACAATCCTCTGATCACTGGGTAGGAACTGACCGGAGGTCGAGCATCGAAGTCCAGGTGAGCTCTCCTTGGGTGCATACCGCTCAAAGTTGTTGTAAGGACGTCAAACGTGAGACCGGTTATGTAAAATGAGCCTAACTTCTCCGTCTGATGTCCGAATTGGGCGCTCTTTTTTTTGTTGGACAGAGTACAGCAAGGCCTACACCAGGAGAAGCGAATTTCAAGCCAAGTAATTTTTCTTCAAAAAGAAATTAAGGTGGTACTTCTCTCTCAGCCGTCCCATCTTCCTCCACCGAAGAGTATTTTCTCAGCATCGCTCATCCTTCATCTAGGTGGGCGCAGCGAAGCCTGTGGTGCGGCCCGAGCATGATCCGTTGCATTTGCGGGTAACAAACACACCATGGCACCTTCTCCATCAGACTCGGCAAAGTGGGCATTCTCTTAACACGCAGTTACGAGCGTTCCGGTGGCTTACATAGATTTTAGTGAATATTCGGAGCACCTTTCGCTACATTGGATTGTTCGCTTACAAAAAAGACAACAATCCTCTGATCACTGGGTAGGAACTGACCGGAGGTCGAGCATCGAAGTCCAGGTGAGCTCTCCTTGGGTGCATACCGCTCAAAGTTGTTGTAAGGACGTCAAACGTGAGACCGGTTATGTAAAATGAGCCTAACTTCTCCGTCTGATGTCCGAATTGGGCGCTCTTTTTTTTGTTGGACAGAGTACAGCAAGGCCTACACCAGGAGAAGCGAATTTCAAGCCAAGTAATTTTTCTTCAAAAAGAAATTAAGGTGGTACTTCTCTCTCAGCCGTCCCATCTTCCTCCACCGAAGAGTATTTTCTCAGCATCGCTCATCCTTCATCTAGGTGGGCGCAGCGAAGCCTGTGGTGCGGCCCGAGCATGATCCGTTGCATTTGCGGGTAACAAACACACCATGGCACCTTCTCCATCAGACTCGGCAAAGTGGGCATTCTCTTAACACGCAGTTACGAGCGTTCCGGTGGCTTACATAGATTTTAGTGAATATTCGGAGCACCTTTCGCTACATTGGATTGTTCGCTTACAAAAAAGACAACAATCCTCTGATCACTGGGTAGGAACTGACCGGAGGTCGAGCATCGAAGTCCAGGTGAGCTCTCCTTGGGTGCATACCGCTCAAAGTTGTTGTAAGGACGTCAAACGTGAGACCGGTTATGTAAAATGAGCCTAACTTCTCCGTCTGATGTCCGAATTGGGCGCTCTTTTTTTTGTTGGACAGAGTACAGCAAGGCCTACACCAGGAGAAGCGAATTTCAAGCCAAGTAATTTTTCTTCAAAAAGAAATTAAGGTGGTACTTCTCTCTCAGCCGTCCCATCTTCCTCCACCGAAGAGTATTTTCTCAGCATCGCTCATCCTTCATCTAGGTGGGCGCAGCGAAGCCTGTGGTGCGGCCCGAGCATGATCCGTTGCATTTGCGGGTAACAAACACACCATGGCACCTTCTCCATCAGACTCGGCAAAGTGGGCATTCTCTTAACACGCAGTTACGAGCGTTCCGGTGGCTTACATAGATTTTAGTGAATATTCGGAGCACCTTTCGCTACATTGGATTGTTCGCTTACAAAAAAGACAACAATCCTCTGATCACTGGGTAGGAACTGACCGGAGGTCGAGCATCGAAGTCCAGGTGAGCTCTCCTTGGGTGCATACCGCTCAAAGTTGTTGTAAGGACGTCAAACGTGAGACCGGTTATGTAAAATGAGCCTAACTTCTCCGTCTGATGTCCGAATTGGGCGCTCTTTTTTTTGTTGGACAGAGTACAGCAAGGCCTACACCAGGAGAAGCGAATTTCAAGCCAAGTAATTTTTCTTCAAAAAGAAATTAAGGTGGTACTTCTCTCTCAGCCGTCCCATCTTCCTCCACCGAAGAGTATTTTCTCAGCATCGCTCATCCTTCATCTAGGTGGGCGCAGCGAAGCCTGTGGTGCGGCCCGAGCATGATCCGTTGCATTTGCGGGTAACAAACACACCATGGCACCTTCTCCATCAGACTCGGCAAAGTGGGCATTCTCTTAACACGCAGTTACGAGCGTTCCGGTGGCTTACATAGATTTTAGTGAATATTCGGAGCACCTTTCGCTACATTGGATTGTTCGCTTACAAAAAAGACAACAATCCTCTGATCACTGGGTAGGAACTGACCGGAGGTCGAGCATCGAAGTCCAGGTGAGCTCTCCTTGGGTGCATACCGCTCAAAGTTGTTGTAAGGACGTCAAACGTGAGACCGGTTATGTAAAATGAGCCTAACTTCTCCGTCTGATGTCCGAATTGGGCGCTCTTTTTTTTGTTGGACAGAGTACAGCAAGGCCTACACCAGGAGAAGCGAATTTCAAGCCAAGTAATTTTTCTTCAAAAAGAAATTAAGGTGGTACTTCTCTCTCAGCCGTCCCATCTTCCTCCACCGAAGAGTATTTTCTCAGCATCGCTCATCCTTCATCTAGGTGGGCGCAGCGAAGCCTGTGGTGCGGCCCGAGCATGATCCGTTGCATTTGCGGGTAACAAACACACCATGGCACCTTCTCCATCAGACTCGGCAAAGTGGGCATTCTCTTAACACGCAGTTACGAGCGTTCCGGTGGCTTACATAGATTTTAGTGAATATTCGGAGCACCTTTCGCTACATTGGATTGTTCGCTTACAAAAAAGACAACAATCCTCTGATCACTGGGTAGGAACTGACCGGAGGTCGAGCATCGAAGTCCAGGTGAGCTCTCCTTGGGTGCATACCGCTCAAAGTTGTTGTAAGGACGTCAAACGTGAGACCGGTTATGTAAAATGAGCCTAACTTCTCCGTCTGATGTCCGAATTGGGCGCTCTTTTTTTTGTTGGACAGAGTACAGCAAGGCCTACACCAGGAGAAGCGAATTTCAAGCCAAGTAATTTTTCTTCAAAAAGAAATTAAGGTGGTACTTCTCTCTCAGCCGTCCCATCTTCCTCCACCGAAGAGTATTTTCTCAGCATCGCTCATCCTTCATCTAGGTGGGCGCAGCGAAGCCTGTGGTGCGGCCCGAGCATGATCCGTTGCATTTGCGGGTAACAAACACACCATGGCACCTTCTCCATCAGACTCGGCAAAGTGGGCATTCTCTTAACACGCAGTTACGAGCGTTCCGGTGGCTTACATAGATTTTAGTGAATATTCGGAGCACCTTTCGCTACATTGGATTGTTCGCTTACAAAAAAGACAACAATCCTCTGATCACTGGGTAGGAACTGACCGGAGGTCGAGCATCGAAGTCCAGGTGAGCTCTCCTTGGGTGCATACCGCTCAAAGTTGTTGTAAGGACGTCAAACGTGAGACCGGTTATGTAAAATGAGCCTAACTTCTCCGTCTGATGTCCGAATTGGGCGCTCTTTTTTTTGTTGGACAGAGTACAGCAAGGCCTACACCAGGAGAAGCGAATTTCAAGCCAAGTAATTTTTCTTCAAAAAGAAATTAAGGTGGTACTTCTCTCTCAGCCGTCCCATCTTCCTCCACCGAAGAGTATTTTCTCAGCATCGCTCATCCTTCATCTAGGTGGGCGCAGCGAAGCCTGTGGTGCGGCCCGAGCATGATCCGTTGCATTTGCGGGTAACAAACACACCATGGCACCTTCTCCATCAGACTCGGCAAAGTGGGCATTCTCTTAACACGCAGTTACGAGCGTTCCGGTGGCTTACATAGATTTTAGTGAATATTCGGAGCACCTTTCGCTACATTGGATTGTTCGCTTACAAAAAAGACAACAATCCTCTGATCACTGGGTAGGAACTGACCGGAGGTCGAGCATCGAAGTCCAGGTGAGCTCTCCTTGGGTGCATACCGCTCAAAGTTGTTGTAAGGACGTCAAACGTGAGACCGGTTATGTAAAATGAGCCTAACTTCTCCGTCTGATGTCCGAATTGGGCGCTCTTTTTTTTGTTGGACAGAGTACAGCAAGGCCTACACCAGGAGAAGCGAATTTCAAGCCAAGTAATTTTTCTTCAAAAAGAAATTAAGGTGGTACTTCTCTCTCAGCCGTCCCATCTTCCTCCACCGAAGAGTATTTTCTCAGCATCGCTCATCCTTCATCTAGGTGGGCGCAGCGAAGCCTGTGGTGCGGCCCGAGCATGATCCGTTGCATTTGCGGGTAACAAACACACCATGGCACCTTCTCCATCAGACTCGGCAAAGTGGGCATTCTCTTAACACGCAGTTACGAGCGTTCCGGTGGCTTACATAGATTTTAGTGAATATTCGGAGCACCTTTCGCTACATTGGATTGTTCGCTTACAAAAAAGACAACAATCCTCTGATCACTGGGTAGGAACTGACCGGAGGTCGAGCATCGAAGTCCAGGTGAGCTCTCCTTGGGTGCATACCGCTCAAAGTTGTTGTAAGGACGTCAAACGTGAGACCGGTTATGTAAAATGAGCCTAACTTCTCCGTCTGATGTCCGAATTGGGCGCTCTTTTTTTTGTTGGACAGAGTACAGCAAGGCCTACACCAGGAGAAGCGAATTTCAAGCCAAGTAATTTTTCTTCAAAAAGAAATTAAGGTGGTACTTCTCTCTCAGCCGTCCCATCTTCCTCCACCGAAGAGTATTTTCTCAGCATCGCTCATCCTTCATCTAGGTGGGCGCAGCGAAGCCTGTGGTGCGGCCCGAGCATGATCCGTTGCATTTGCGGGTAACAAACACACCATGGCACCTTCTCCATCAGACTCGGCAAAGTGGGCATTCTCTTAACACGCAGTTACGAGCGTTCCGGTGGCTTACATAGATTTTAGTGAATATTCGGAGCACCTTTCGCTACATTGGATTGTTCGCTTACAAAAAAGACAACAATCCTCTGATCACTGGGTAGGAACTGACCGGAGGTCGAGCATCGAAGTCCAGGTGAGCTCTCCTTGGGTGCATACCGCTCAAAGTTGTTGTAAGGACGTCAAACGTGAGACCGGTTATGTAAAATGAGCCTAACTTCTCCGTCTGATGTCCGAATTGGGCGCTCTTTTTTTTGTTGGACAGAGTACAGCAAGGCCTACACCAGGAGAAGCGAATTTCAAGCCAAGTAATTTTTCTTCAAAAAGAAATTAAGGTGGTACTTCTCTCTCAGCCGTCCCATCTTCCTCCACCGAAGAGTATTTTCTCAGCATCGCTCATCCTTCATCTAGGTGGGCGCAGCGAAGCCTGTGGTGCGGCCCGAGCATGATCCGTTGCATTTGCGGGTAACAAACACACCATGGCACCTTCTCCATCAGACTCGGCAAAGTGGGCATTCTCTTAACACGCAGTTACGAGCGTTCCGGTGGCTTACATAGATTTTAGTGAATATTCGGAGCACCTTTCGCTACATTGGATTGTTCGCTTACAAAAAAGACAACAATCCTCTGATCACTGGGTAGGAACTGACCGGAGGTCGAGCATCGAAGTCCAGGTGAGCTCTCCTTGGGTGCATACCGCTCAAAGTTGTTGTAAGGACGTCAAACGTGAGACCGGTTATGTAAAATGAGCCTAACTTCTCCGTCTGATGTCCGAATTGGGCGCTCTTTTTTTTGTTGGACAGAGTACAGCAAGGCCTACACCAGGAGAAGCGAATTTCAAGCCAAGTAATTTTTCTTCAAAAAGAAATTAAGGTGGTACTTCTCTCTCAGCCGTCCCATCTTCCTCCACCGAAGAGTATTTTCTCAGCATCGCTCATCCTTCATCTAGGTGGGCGCAGCGAAGCCTGTGGTGCGGCCCGAGCATGATCCGTTGCATTTGCGGGTAACAAACACACCATGGCACCTTCTCCATCAGACTCGGCAAAGTGGGCATTCTCTTAACACGCAGTTACGAGCGTTCCGGTGGCTTACATAGATTTTAGTGAATATTCGGAGCACCTTTCGCTACATTGGATTGTTCGCTTACAAAAAAGACAACAATCCTCTGATCACTGGGTAGGAACTGACCGGAGGTCGAGCATCGAAGTCCAGGTGAGCTCTCCTTGGGTGCATACCGCTCAAAGTTGTTGTAAGGACGTCAAACGTGAGACCGGTTATGTAAAATGAGCCTAACTTCTCCGTCTGATGTCCGAATTGGGCGCTCTTTTTTTTGTTGGACAGAGTACAGCAAGGCCTACACCAGGAGAAGCGAATTTCAAGCCAAGTAATTTTTCTTCAAAAAGAAATTAAGGTGGTACTTCTCTCTCAGCCGTCCCATCTTCCTCCACCGAAGAGTATTTTCTCAGCATCGCTCATCCTTCATCTAGGTGGGCGCAGCGAAGCCTGTGGTGCGGCCCGAGCATGATCCGTTGCATTTGCGGGTAACAAACACACCATGGCACCTTCTCCATCAGACTCGGCAAAGTGGGCATTCTCTTAACACGCAGTTACGAGCGTTCCGGTGGCTTACATAGATTTTAGTGAATATTCGGAGCACCTTTCGCTACATTGGATTGTTCGCTTACAAAAAAGACAACAATCCTCTGATCACTGGGTAGGAACTGACCGGAGGTCGAGCATCGAAGTCCAGGTGAGCTCTCCTTGGGTGCATACCGCTCAAAGTTGTTGTAAGGACGTCAAACGTGAGACCGGTTATGTAAAATGAGCCTAACTTCTCCGTCTGATGTCCGAATTGGGCGCTCTTTTTTTTGTTGGACAGAGTACAGCAAGGCCTACACCAGGAGAAGCGAATTTCAAGCCAAGTAATTTTTCTTCAAAAAGAAATTAAGGTGGTACTTCTCTCTCAGCCGTCCCATCTTCCTCCACCGAAGAGTATTTTCTCAGCATCGCTCATCCTTCATCTAGGTGGGCGCAGCGAAGCCTGTGGTGCGGCCCGAGCATGATCCGTTGCATTTGCGGGTAACAAACACACCATGGCACCTTCTCCATCAGACTCGGCAAAGTGGGCATTCTCTTAACACGCAGTTACGAGCGTTCCGGTGGCTTACATAGATTTTAGTGAATATTCGGAGCACCTTTCGCTACATTGGATTGTTCGCTTACAAAAAAGACAACAATCCTCTGATCACTGGGTAGGAACTGACCGGAGGTCGAGCATCGAAGTCCAGGTGAGCTCTCCTTGGGTGCATACCGCTCAAAGTTGTTGTAAGGACGTCAAACGTGAGACCGGTTATGTAAAATGAGCCTAACTTCTCCGTCTGATGTCCGAATTGGGCGCTCTTTTTTTTGTTGGACAGAGTACAGCAAGGCCTACACCAGGAGAAGCGAATTTCAAGCCAAGTAATTTTTCTTCAAAAAGAAATTAAGGTGGTACTTCTCTCTCAGCCGTCCCATCTTCCTCCACCGAAGAGTATTTTCTCAGCATCGCTCATCCTTCATCTAGGTGGGCGCAGCGAAGCCTGTGGTGCGGCCCGAGCATGATCCGTTGCATTTGCGGGTAACAAACACACCATGGCACCTTCTCCATCAGACTCGGCAAAGTGGGCATTCTCTTAACACGCAGTTACGAGCGTTCCGGTGGCTTACATAGATTTTAGTGAATATTCGGAGCACCTTTCGCTACATTGGATTGTTCGCTTACAAAAAAGACAACAATCCTCTGATCACTGGGTAGGAACTGACCGGAGGTCGAGCATCGAAGTCCAGGTGAGCTCTCCTTGGGTGCATACCGCTCAAAGTTGTTGTAAGGACGTCAAACGTGAGACCGGTTATGTAAAATGAGCCTAACTTCTCCGTCTGATGTCCGAATTGGGCGCTCTTTTTTTTGTTGGACAGAGTACAGCAAGGCCTACACCAGGAGAAGCGAATTTCAAGCCAAGTAATTTTTCTTCAAAAAGAAATTAAGGTGGTACTTCTCTCTCAGCCGTCCCATCTTCCTCCACCGAAGAGTATTTTCTCAGCATCGCTCATCCTTCATCTAGGTGGGCGCAGCGAAGCCTGTGGTGCGGCCCGAGCATGATCCGTTGCATTTGCGGGTAACAAACACACCATGGCACCTTCTCCATCAGACTCGGCAAAGTGGGCATTCTCTTAACACGCAGTTACGAGCGTTCCGGTGGCTTACATAGATTTTAGTGAATATTCGGAGCACCTTTCGCTACATTGGATTGTTCGCTTACAAAAAAGACAACAATCCTCTGATCACTGGGTAGGAACTGACCGGAGGTCGAGCATCGAAGTCCAGGTGAGCTCTCCTTGGGTGCATACCGCTCAAAGTTGTTGTAAGGACGTCAAACGTGAGACCGGTTATGTAAAATGAGCCTAACTTCTCCGTCTGATGTCCGAATTGGGCGCTCTTTTTTTTGTTGGACAGAGTACAGCAAGGCCTACACCAGGAGAAGCGAATTTCAAGCCAAGTAATTTTTCTTCAAAAAGAAATTAAGGTGGTACTTCTCTCTCAGCCGTCCCATCTTCCTCCACCGAAGAGTATTTTCTCAGCATCGCTCATCCTTCATCTAGGTGGGCGCAGCGAAGCCTGTGGTGCGGCCCGAGCATGATCCGTTGCATTTGCGGGTAACAAACACACCATGGCACCTTCTCCATCAGACTCGGCAAAGTGGGCATTCTCTTAACACGCAGTTACGAGCGTTCCGGTGGCTTACATAGATTTTAGTGAATATTCGGAGCACCTTTCGCTACATTGGATTGTTCGCTTACAAAAAAGACAACAATCCTCTGATCACTGGGTAGGAACTGACCGGAGGTCGAGCATCGAAGTCCAGGTGAGCTCTCCTTGGGTGCATACCGCTCAAAGTTGTTGTAAGGACGTCAAACGTGAGACCGGTTATGTAAAATGAGCCTAACTTCTCCGTCTGATGTCCGAATTGGGCGCTCTTTTTTTTGTTGGACAGAGTACAGCAAGGCCTACACCAGGAGAAGCGAATTTCAAGCCAAGTAATTTTTCTTCAAAAAGAAATTAAGGTGGTACTTCTCTCTCAGCCGTCCCATCTTCCTCCACCGAAGAGTATTTTCTCAGCATCGCTCATCCTTCATCTAGGTGGGCGCAGCGAAGCCTGTGGTGCGGCCCGAGCATGATCCGTTGCATTTGCGGGTAACAAACACACCATGGCACCTTCTCCATCAGACTCGGCAAAGTGGGCATTCTCTTAACACGCAGTTACGAGCGTTCCGGTGGCTTACATAGATTTTAGTGAATATTCGGAGCACCTTTCGCTACATTGGATTGTTCGCTTACAAAAAAGACAACAATCCTCTGATCACTGGGTAGGAACTGACCGGAGGTCGAGCATCGAAGTCCAGGTGAGCTCTCCTTGGGTGCATACCGCTCAAAGTTGTTGTAAGGACGTCAAACGTGAGACCGGTTATGTAAAATGAGCCTAACTTCTCCGTCTGATGTCCGAATTGGGCGCTCTTTTTTTTGTTGGACAGAGTACAGCAAGGCCTACACCAGGAGAAGCGAATTTCAAGCCAAGTAATTTTTCTTCAAAAAGAAATTAAGGTGGTACTTCTCTCTCAGCCGTCCCATCTTCCTCCACCGAAGAGTATTTTCTCAGCATCGCTCATCCTTCATCTAGGTGGGCGCAGCGAAGCCTGTGGTGCGGCCCGAGCATGATCCGTTGCATTTGCGGGTAACAAACACACCATGGCACCTTCTCCATCAGACTCGGCAAAGTGGGCATTCTCTTAACACGCAGTTACGAGCGTTCCGGTGGCTTACATAGATTTTAGTGAATATTCGGAGCACCTTTCGCTACATTGGATTGTTCGCTTACAAAAAAGACAACAATCCTCTGATCACTGGGTAGGAACTGACCGGAGGTCGAGCATCGAAGTCCAGGTGAGCTCTCCTTGGGTGCATACCGCTCAAAGTTGTTGTAAGGACGTCAAACGTGAGACCGGTTATGTAAAATGAGCCTAACTTCTCCGTCTGATGTCCGAATTGGGCGCTCTTTTTTTTGTTGGACAGAGTACAGCAAGGCCTACACCAGGAGAAGCGAATTTCAAGCCAAGTAATTTTTCTTCAAAAAGAAATTAAGGTGGTACTTCTCTCTCAGCCGTCCCATCTTCCTCCACCGAAGAGTATTTTCTCAGCATCGCTCATCCTTCATCTAGGTGGGCGCAGCGAAGCCTGTGGTGCGGCCCGAGCATGATCCGTTGCATTTGCGGGTAACAAACACACCATGGCACCTTCTCCATCAGACTCGGCAAAGTGGGCATTCTCTTAACACGCAGTTACGAGCGTTCCGGTGGCTTACATAGATTTTAGTGAATATTCGGAGCACCTTTCGCTACATTGGATTGTTCGCTTACAAAAAAGACAACAATCCTCTGATCACTGGGTAGGAACTGACCGGAGGTCGAGCATCGAAGTCCAGGTGAGCTCTCCTTGGGTGCATACCGCTCAAAGTTGTTGTAAGGACGTCAAACGTGAGACCGGTTATGTAAAATGAGCCTAACTTCTCCGTCTGATGTCCGAATTGGGCGCTCTTTTTTTTGTTGGACAGAGTACAGCAAGGCCTACACCAGGAGAAGCGAATTTCAAGCCAAGTAATTTTTCTTCAAAAAGAAATTAAGGTGGTACTTCTCTCTCAGCCGTCCCATCTTCCTCCACCGAAGAGTATTTTCTCAGCATCGCTCATCCTTCATCTAGGTGGGCGCAGCGAAGCCTGTGGTGCGGCCCGAGCATGATCCGTTGCATTTGCGGGTAACAAACACACCATGGCACCTTCTCCATCAGACTCGGCAAAGTGGGCATTCTCTTAACACGCAGTTACGAGCGTTCCGGTGGCTTACATAGATTTTAGTGAATATTCGGAGCACCTTTCGCTACATTGGATTGTTCGCTTACAAAAAAGACAACAATCCTCTGATCACTGGGTAGGAACTGACCGGAGGTCGAGCATCGAAGTCCAGGTGAGCTCTCCTTGGGTGCATACCGCTCAAAGTTGTTGTAAGGACGTCAAACGTGAGACCGGTTATGTAAAATGAGCCTAACTTCTCCGTCTGATGTCCGAATTGGGCGCTCTTTTTTTTGTTGGACAGAGTACAGCAAGGCCTACACCAGGAGAAGCGAATTTCAAGCCAAGTAATTTTTCTTCAAAAAGAAATTAAGGTGGTACTTCTCTCTCAGCCGTCCCATCTTCCTCCACCGAAGAGTATTTTCTCAGCATCGCTCATCCTTCATCTAGGTGGGCGCAGCGAAGCCTGTGGTGCGGCCCGAGCATGATCCGTTGCATTTGCGGGTAACAAACACACCATGGCACCTTCTCCATCAGACTCGGCAAAGTGGGCATTCTCTTAACACGCAGTTACGAGCGTTCCGGTGGCTTACATAGATTTTAGTGAATATTCGGAGCACCTTTCGCTACATTGGATTGTTCGCTTACAAAAAAGACAACAATCCTCTGATCACTGGGTAGGAACTGACCGGAGGTCGAGCATCGAAGTCCAGGTGAGCTCTCCTTGGGTGCATACCGCTCAAAGTTGTTGTAAGGACGTCAAACGTGAGACCGGTTATGTAAAATGAGCCTAACTTCTCCGTCTGATGTCCGAATTGGGCGCTCTTTTTTTTGTTGGACAGAGTACAGCAAGGCCTACACCAGGAGAAGCGAATTTCAAGCCAAGTAATTTTTCTTCAAAAAGAAATTAAGGTGGTACTTCTCTCTCAGCCGTCCCATCTTCCTCCACCGAAGAGTATTTTCTCAGCATCGCTCATCCTTCATCTAGGTGGGCGCAGCGAAGCCTGTGGTGCGGCCCGAGCATGATCCGTTGCATTTGCGGGTAACAAACACACCATGGCACCTTCTCCATCAGACTCGGCAAAGTGGGCATTCTCTTAACACGCAGTTACGAGCGTTCCGGTGGCTTACATAGATTTTAGTGAATATTCGGAGCACCTTTCGCTACATTGGATTGTTCGCTTACAAAAAAGACAACAATCCTCTGATCACTGGGTAGGAACTGACCGGAGGTCGAGCATCGAAGTCCAGGTGAGCTCTCCTTGGGTGCATACCGCTCAAAGTTGTTGTAAGGACGTCAAACGTGAGACCGGTTATGTAAAATGAGCCTAACTTCTCCGTCTGATGTCCGAATTGGGCGCTCTTTTTTTTGTTGGACAGAGTACAGCAAGGCCTACACCAGGAGAAGCGAATTTCAAGCCAAGTAATTTTTCTTCAAAAAGAAATTAAGGTGGTACTTCTCTCTCAGCCGTCCCATCTTCCTCCACCGAAGAGTATTTTCTCAGCATCGCTCATCCTTCATCTAGGTGGGCGCAGCGAAGCCTGTGGTGCGGCCCGAGCATGATCCGTTGCATTTGCGGGTAACAAACACACCATGGCACCTTCTCCATCAGACTCGGCAAAGTGGGCATTCTCTTAACACGCAGTTACGAGCGTTCCGGTGGCTTACATAGATTTTAGTGAATATTCGGAGCACCTTTCGCTACATTGGATTGTTCGCTTACAAAAAAGACAACAATCCTCTGATCACTGGGTAGGAACTGACCGGAGGTCGAGCATCGAAGTCCAGGTGAGCTCTCCTTGGGTGCATACCGCTCAAAGTTGTTGTAAGGACGTCAAACGTGAGACCGGTTATGTAAAATGAGCCTAACTTCTCCGTCTGATGTCCGAATTGGGCGCTCTTTTTTTTGTTGGACAGAGTACAGCAAGGCCTACACCAGGAGAAGCGAATTTCAAGCCAAGTAATTTTTCTTCAAAAAGAAATTAAGGTGGTACTTCTCTCTCAGCCGTCCCATCTTCCTCCACCGAAGAGTATTTTCTCAGCATCGCTCATCCTTCATCTAGGTGGGCGCAGCGAAGCCTGTGGTGCGGCCCGAGCATGATCCGTTGCATTTGCGGGTAACAAACACACCATGGCACCTTCTCCATCAGACTCGGCAAAGTGGGCATTCTCTTAACACGCAGTTACGAGCGTTCCGGTGGCTTACATAGATTTTAGTGAATATTCGGAGCACCTTTCGCTACATTGGATTGTTCGCTTACAAAAAAGACAACAATCCTCTGATCACTGGGTAGGAACTGACCGGAGGTCGAGCATCGAAGTCCAGGTGAGCTCTCCTTGGGTGCATACCGCTCAAAGTTGTTGTAAGGACGTCAAACGTGAGACCGGTTATGTAAAATGAGCCTAACTTCTCCGTCTGATGTCCGAATTGGGCGCTCTTTTTTTTGTTGGACAGAGTACAGCAAGGCCTACACCAGGAGAAGCGAATTTCAAGCCAAGTAATTTTTCTTCAAAAAGAAATTAAGGTGGTACTTCTCTCTCAGCCGTCCCATCTTCCTCCACCGAAGAGTATTTTCTCAGCATCGCTCATCCTTCATCTAGGTGGGCGCAGCGAAGCCTGTGGTGCGGCCCGAGCATGATCCGTTGCATTTGCGGGTAACAAACACACCATGGCACCTTCTCCATCAGACTCGGCAAAGTGGGCATTCTCTTAACACGCAGTTACGAGCGTTCCGGTGGCTTACATAGATTTTAGTGAATATTCGGAGCACCTTTCGCTACATTGGATTGTTCGCTTACAAAAAAGACAACAATCCTCTGATCACTGGGTAGGAACTGACCGGAGGTCGAGCATCGAAGTCCAGGTGAGCTCTCCTTGGGTGCATACCGCTCAAAGTTGTTGTAAGGACGTCAAACGTGAGACCGGTTATGTAAAATGAGCCTAACTTCTCCGTCTGATGTCCGAATTGGGCGCTCTTTTTTTTGTTGGACAGAGTACAGCAAGGCCTACACCAGGAGAAGCGAATTTCAAGCCAAGTAATTTTTCTTCAAAAAGAAATTAAGGTGGTACTTCTCTCTCAGCCGTCCCATCTTCCTCCACCGAAGAGTATTTTCTCAGCATCGCTCATCCTTCATCTAGGTGGGCGCAGCGAAGCCTGTGGTGCGGCCCGAGCATGATCCGTTGCATTTGCGGGTAACAAACACACCATGGCACCTTCTCCATCAGACTCGGCAAAGTGGGCATTCTCTTAACACGCAGTTACGAGCGTTCCGGTGGCTTACATAGATTTTAGTGAATATTCGGAGCACCTTTCGCTACATTGGATTGTTCGCTTACAAAAAAGACAACAATCCTCTGATCACTGGGTAGGAACTGACCGGAGGTCGAGCATCGAAGTCCAGGTGAGCTCTCCTTGGGTGCATACCGCTCAAAGTTGTTGTAAGGACGTCAAACGTGAGACCGGTTATGTAAAATGAGCCTAACTTCTCCGTCTGATGTCCGAATTGGGCGCTCTTTTTTTTGTTGGACAGAGTACAGCAAGGCCTACACCAGGAGAAGCGAATTTCAAGCCAAGTAATTTTTCTTCAAAAAGAAATTAAGGTGGTACTTCTCTCTCAGCCGTCCCATCTTCCTCCACCGAAGAGTATTTTCTCAGCATCGCTCATCCTTCATCTAGGTGGGCGCAGCGAAGCCTGTGGTGCGGCCCGAGCATGATCCGTTGCATTTGCGGGTAACAAACACACCATGGCACCTTCTCCATCAGACTCGGCAAAGTGGGCATTCTCTTAACACGCAGTTACGAGCGTTCCGGTGGCTTACATAGATTTTAGTGAATATTCGGAGCACCTTTCGCTACATTGGATTGTTCGCTTACAAAAAAGACAACAATCCTCTGATCACTGGGTAGGAACTGACCGGAGGTCGAGCATCGAAGTCCAGGTGAGCTCTCCTTGGGTGCATACCGCTCAAAGTTGTTGTAAGGACGTCAAACGTGAGACCGGTTATGTAAAATGAGCCTAACTTCTCCGTCTGATGTCCGAATTGGGCGCTCTTTTTTTTGTTGGACAGAGTACAGCAAGGCCTACACCAGGAGAAGCGAATTTCAAGCCAAGTAATTTTTCTTCAAAAAGAAATTAAGGTGGTACTTCTCTCTCAGCCGTCCCATCTTCCTCCACCGAAGAGTATTTTCTCAGCATCGCTCATCCTTCATCTAGGTGGGCGCAGCGAAGCCTGTGGTGCGGCCCGAGCATGATCCGTTGCATTTGCGGGTAACAAACACACCATGGCACCTTCTCCATCAGACTCGGCAAAGTGGGCATTCTCTTAACACGCAGTTACGAGCGTTCCGGTGGCTTACATAGATTTTAGTGAATATTCGGAGCACCTTTCGCTACATTGGATTGTTCGCTTACAAAAAAGACAACAATCCTCTGATCACTGGGTAGGAACTGACCGGAGGTCGAGCATCGAAGTCCAGGTGAGCTCTCCTTGGGTGCATACCGCTCAAAGTTGTTGTAAGGACGTCAAACGTGAGACCGGTTATGTAAAATGAGCCTAACTTCTCCGTCTGATGTCCGAATTGGGCGCTCTTTTTTTTGTTGGACAGAGTACAGCAAGGCCTACACCAGGAGAAGCGAATTTCAAGCCAAGTAATTTTTCTTCAAAAAGAAATTAAGGTGGTACTTCTCTCTCAGCCGTCCCATCTTCCTCCACCGAAGAGTATTTTCTCAGCATCGCTCATCCTTCATCTAGGTGGGCGCAGCGAAGCCTGTGGTGCGGCCCGAGCATGATCCGTTGCATTTGCGGGTAACAAACACACCATGGCACCTTCTCCATCAGACTCGGCAAAGTGGGCATTCTCTTAACACGCAGTTACGAGCGTTCCGGTGGCTTACATAGATTTTAGTGAATATTCGGAGCACCTTTCGCTACATTGGATTGTTCGCTTACAAAAAAGACAACAATCCTCTGATCACTGGGTAGGAACTGACCGGAGGTCGAGCATCGAAGTCCAGGTGAGCTCTCCTTGGGTGCATACCGCTCAAAGTTGTTGTAAGGACGTCAAACGTGAGACCGGTTATGTAAAATGAGCCTAACTTCTCCGTCTGATGTCCGAATTGGGCGCTCTTTTTTTTGTTGGACAGAGTACAGCAAGGCCTACACCAGGAGAAGCGAATTTCAAGCCAAGTAATTTTTCTTCAAAAAGAAATTAAGGTGGTACTTCTCTCTCAGCCGTCCCATCTTCCTCCACCGAAGAGTATTTTCTCAGCATCGCTCATCCTTCATCTAGGTGGGCGCAGCGAAGCCTGTGGTGCGGCCCGAGCATGATCCGTTGCATTTGCGGGTAACAAACACACCATGGCACCTTCTCCATCAGACTCGGCAAAGTGGGCATTCTCTTAACACGCAGTTACGAGCGTTCCGGTGGCTTACATAGATTTTAGTGAATATTCGGAGCACCTTTCGCTACATTGGATTGTTCGCTTACAAAAAAGACAACAATCCTCTGATCACTGGGTAGGAACTGACCGGAGGTCGAGCATCGAAGTCCAGGTGAGCTCTCCTTGGGTGCATACCGCTCAAAGTTGTTGTAAGGACGTCAAACGTGAGACCGGTTATGTAAAATGAGCCTAACTTCTCCGTCTGATGTCCGAATTGGGCGCTCTTTTTTTTGTTGGACAGAGTACAGCAAGGCCTACACCAGGAGAAGCGAATTTCAAGCCAAGTAATTTTTCTTCAAAAAGAAATTAAGGTGGTACTTCTCTCTCAGCCGTCCCATCTTCCTCCACCGAAGAGTATTTTCTCAGCATCGCTCATCCTTCATCTAGGTGGGCGCAGCGAAGCCTGTGGTGCGGCCCGAGCATGATCCGTTGCATTTGCGGGTAACAAACACACCATGGCACCTTCTCCATCAGACTCGGCAAAGTGGGCATTCTCTTAACACGCAGTTACGAGCGTTCCGGTGGCTTACATAGATTTTAGTGAATATTCGGAGCACCTTTCGCTACATTGGATTGTTCGCTTACAAAAAAGACAACAATCCTCTGATCACTGGGTAGGAACTGACCGGAGGTCGAGCATCGAAGTCCAGGTGAGCTCTCCTTGGGTGCATACCGCTCAAAGTTGTTGTAAGGACGTCAAACGTGAGACCGGTTATGTAAAATGAGCCTAACTTCTCCGTCTGATGTCCGAATTGGGCGCTCTTTTTTTTGTTGGACAGAGTACAGCAAGGCCTACACCAGGAGAAGCGAATTTCAAGCCAAGTAATTTTTCTTCAAAAAGAAATTAAGGTGGTACTTCTCTCTCAGCCGTCCCATCTTCCTCCACCGAAGAGTATTTTCTCAGCATCGCTCATCCTTCATCTAGGTGGGCGCAGCGAAGCCTGTGGTGCGGCCCGAGCATGATCCGTTGCATTTGCGGGTAACAAACACACCATGGCACCTTCTCCATCAGACTCGGCAAAGTGGGCATTCTCTTAACACGCAGTTACGAGCGTTCCGGTGGCTTACATAGATTTTAGTGAATATTCGGAGCACCTTTCGCTACATTGGATTGTTCGCTTACAAAAAAGACAACAATCCTCTGATCACTGGGTAGGAACTGACCGGAGGTCGAGCATCGAAGTCCAGGTGAGCTCTCCTTGGGTGCATACCGCTCAAAGTTGTTGTAAGGACGTCAAACGTGAGACCGGTTATGTAAAATGAGCCTAACTTCTCCGTCTGATGTCCGAATTGGGCGCTCTTTTTTTTGTTGGACAGAGTACAGCAAGGCCTACACCAGGAGAAGCGAATTTCAAGCCAAGTAATTTTTCTTCAAAAAGAAATTAAGGTGGTACTTCTCTCTCAGCCGTCCCATCTTCCTCCACCGAAGAGTATTTTCTCAGCATCGCTCATCCTTCATCTAGGTGGGCGCAGCGAAGCCTGTGGTGCGGCCCGAGCATGATCCGTTGCATTTGCGGGTAACAAACACACCATGGCACCTTCTCCATCAGACTCGGCAAAGTGGGCATTCTCTTAACACGCAGTTACGAGCGTTCCGGTGGCTTACATAGATTTTAGTGAATATTCGGAGCACCTTTCGCTACATTGGATTGTTCGCTTACAAAAAAGACAACAATCCTCTGATCACTGGGTAGGAACTGACCGGAGGTCGAGCATCGAAGTCCAGGTGAGCTCTCCTTGGGTGCATACCGCTCAAAGTTGTTGTAAGGACGTCAAACGTGAGACCGGTTATGTAAAATGAGCCTAACTTCTCCGTCTGATGTCCGAATTGGGCGCTCTTTTTTTTGTTGGACAGAGTACAGCAAGGCCTACACCAGGAGAAGCGAATTTCAAGCCAAGTAATTTTTCTTCAAAAAGAAATTAAGGTGGTACTTCTCTCTCAGCCGTCCCATCTTCCTCCACCGAAGAGTATTTTCTCAGCATCGCTCATCCTTCATCTAGGTGGGCGCAGCGAAGCCTGTGGTGCGGCCCGAGCATGATCCGTTGCATTTGCGGGTAACAAACACACCATGGCACCTTCTCCATCAGACTCGGCAAAGTGGGCATTCTCTTAACACGCAGTTACGAGCGTTCCGGTGGCTTACATAGATTTTAGTGAATATTCGGAGCACCTTTCGCTACATTGGATTGTTCGCTTACAAAAAAGACAACAATCCTCTGATCACTGGGTAGGAACTGACCGGAGGTCGAGCATCGAAGTCCAGGTGAGCTCTCCTTGGGTGCATACCGCTCAAAGTTGTTGTAAGGACGTCAAACGTGAGACCGGTTATGTAAAATGAGCCTAACTTCTCCGTCTGATGTCCGAATTGGGCGCTCTTTTTTTTGTTGGACAGAGTACAGCAAGGCCTACACCAGGAGAAGCGAATTTCAAGCCAAGTAATTTTTCTTCAAAAAGAAATTAAGGTGGTACTTCTCTCTCAGCCGTCCCATCTTCCTCCACCGAAGAGTATTTTCTCAGCATCGCTCATCCTTCATCTAGGTGGGCGCAGCGAAGCCTGTGGTGCGGCCCGAGCATGATCCGTTGCATTTGCGGGTAACAAACACACCATGGCACCTTCTCCATCAGACTCGGCAAAGTGGGCATTCTCTTAACACGCAGTTACGAGCGTTCCGGTGGCTTACATAGATTTTAGTGAATATTCGGAGCACCTTTCGCTACATTGGATTGTTCGCTTACAAAAAAGACAACAATCCTCTGATCACTGGGTAGGAACTGACCGGAGGTCGAGCATCGAAGTCCAGGTGAGCTCTCCTTGGGTGCATACCGCTCAAAGTTGTTGTAAGGACGTCAAACGTGAGACCGGTTATGTAAAATGAGCCTAACTTCTCCGTCTGATGTCCGAATTGGGCGCTCTTTTTTTTGTTGGACAGAGTACAGCAAGGCCTACACCAGGAGAAGCGAATTTCAAGCCAAGTAATTTTTCTTCAAAAAGAAATTAAGGTGGTACTTCTCTCTCAGCCGTCCCATCTTCCTCCACCGAAGAGTATTTTCTCAGCATCGCTCATCCTTCATCTAGGTGGGCGCAGCGAAGCCTGTGGTGCGGCCCGAGCATGATCCGTTGCATTTGCGGGTAACAAACACACCATGGCACCTTCTCCATCAGACTCGGCAAAGTGGGCATTCTCTTAACACGCAGTTACGAGCGTTCCGGTGGCTTACATAGATTTTAGTGAATATTCGGAGCACCTTTCGCTACATTGGATTGTTCGCTTACAAAAAAGACAACAATCCTCTGATCACTGGGTAGGAACTGACCGGAGGTCGAGCATCGAAGTCCAGGTGAGCTCTCCTTGGGTGCATACCGCTCAAAGTTGTTGTAAGGACGTCAAACGTGAGACCGGTTATGTAAAATGAGCCTAACTTCTCCGTCTGATGTCCGAATTGGGCGCTCTTTTTTTTGTTGGACAGAGTACAGCAAGGCCTACACCAGGAGAAGCGAATTTCAAGCCAAGTAATTTTTCTTCAAAAAGAAATTAAGGTGGTACTTCTCTCTCAGCCGTCCCATCTTCCTCCACCGAAGAGTATTTTCTCAGCATCGCTCATCCTTCATCTAGGTGGGCGCAGCGAAGCCTGTGGTGCGGCCCGAGCATGATCCGTTGCATTTGCGGGTAACAAACACACCATGGCACCTTCTCCATCAGACTCGGCAAAGTGGGCATTCTCTTAACACGCAGTTACGAGCGTTCCGGTGGCTTACATAGATTTTAGTGAATATTCGGAGCACCTTTCGCTACATTGGATTGTTCGCTTACAAAAAAGACAACAATCCTCTGATCACTGGGTAGGAACTGACCGGAGGTCGAGCATCGAAGTCCAGGTGAGCTCTCCTTGGGTGCATACCGCTCAAAGTTGTTGTAAGGACGTCAAACGTGAGACCGGTTATGTAAAATGAGCCTAACTTCTCCGTCTGATGTCCGAATTGGGCGCTCTTTTTTTTGTTGGACAGAGTACAGCAAGGCCTACACCAGGAGAAGCGAATTTCAAGCCAAGTAATTTTTCTTCAAAAAGAAATTAAGGTGGTACTTCTCTCTCAGCCGTCCCATCTTCCTCCACCGAAGAGTATTTTCTCAGCATCGCTCATCCTTCATCTAGGTGGGCGCAGCGAAGCCTGTGGTGCGGCCCGAGCATGATCCGTTGCATTTGCGGGTAACAAACACACCATGGCACCTTCTCCATCAGACTCGGCAAAGTGGGCATTCTCTTAACACGCAGTTACGAGCGTTCCGGTGGCTTACATAGATTTTAGTGAATATTCGGAGCACCTTTCGCTACATTGGATTGTTCGCTTACAAAAAAGACAACAATCCTCTGATCACTGGGTAGGAACTGACCGGAGGTCGAGCATCGAAGTCCAGGTGAGCTCTCCTTGGGTGCATACCGCTCAAAGTTGTTGTAAGGACGTCAAACGTGAGACCGGTTATGTAAAATGAGCCTAACTTCTCCGTCTGATGTCCGAATTGGGCGCTCTTTTTTTTGTTGGACAGAGTACAGCAAGGCCTACACCAGGAGAAGCGAATTTCAAGCCAAGTAATTTTTCTTCAAAAAGAAATTAAGGTGGTACTTCTCTCTCAGCCGTCCCATCTTCCTCCACCGAAGAGTATTTTCTCAGCATCGCTCATCCTTCATCTAGGTGGGCGCAGCGAAGCCTGTGGTGCGGCCCGAGCATGATCCGTTGCATTTGCGGGTAACAAACACACCATGGCACCTTCTCCATCAGACTCGGCAAAGTGGGCATTCTCTTAACACGCAGTTACGAGCGTTCCGGTGGCTTACATAGATTTTAGTGAATATTCGGAGCACCTTTCGCTACATTGGATTGTTCGCTTACAAAAAAGACAACAATCCTCTGATCACTGGGTAGGAACTGACCGGAGGTCGAGCATCGAAGTCCAGGTGAGCTCTCCTTGGGTGCATACCGCTCAAAGTTGTTGTAAGGACGTCAAACGTGAGACCGGTTATGTAAAATGAGCCTAACTTCTCCGTCTGATGTCCGAATTGGGCGCTCTTTTTTTTGTTGGACAGAGTACAGCAAGGCCTACACCAGGAGAAGCGAATTTCAAGCCAAGTAATTTTTCTTCAAAAAGAAATTAAGGTGGTACTTCTCTCTCAGCCGTCCCATCTTCCTCCACCGAAGAGTATTTTCTCAGCATCGCTCATCCTTCATCTAGGTGGGCGCAGCGAAGCCTGTGGTGCGGCCCGAGCATGATCCGTTGCATTTGCGGGTAACAAACACACCATGGCACCTTCTCCATCAGACTCGGCAAAGTGGGCATTCTCTTAACACGCAGTTACGAGCGTTCCGGTGGCTTACATAGATTTTAGTGAATATTCGGAGCACCTTTCGCTACATTGGATTGTTCGCTTACAAAAAAGACAACAATCCTCTGATCACTGGGTAGGAACTGACCGGAGGTCGAGCATCGAAGTCCAGGTGAGCTCTCCTTGGGTGCATACCGCTCAAAGTTGTTGTAAGGACGTCAAACGTGAGACCGGTTATGTAAAATGAGCCTAACTTCTCCGTCTGATGTCCGAATTGGGCGCTCTTTTTTTTGTTGGACAGAGTACAGCAAGGCCTACACCAGGAGAAGCGAATTTCAAGCCAAGTAATTTTTCTTCAAAAAGAAATTAAGGTGGTACTTCTCTCTCAGCCGTCCCATCTTCCTCCACCGAAGAGTATTTTCTCAGCATCGCTCATCCTTCATCTAGGTGGGCGCAGCGAAGCCTGTGGTGCGGCCCGAGCATGATCCGTTGCATTTGCGGGTAACAAACACACCATGGCACCTTCTCCATCAGACTCGGCAAAGTGGGCATTCTCTTAACACGCAGTTACGAGCGTTCCGGTGGCTTACATAGATTTTAGTGAATATTCGGAGCACCTTTCGCTACATTGGATTGTTCGCTTACAAAAAAGACAACAATCCTCTGATCACTGGGTAGGAACTGACCGGAGGTCGAGCATCGAAGTCCAGGTGAGCTCTCCTTGGGTGCATACCGCTCAAAGTTGTTGTAAGGACGTCAAACGTGAGACCGGTTATGTAAAATGAGCCTAACTTCTCCGTCTGATGTCCGAATTGGGCGCTCTTTTTTTGTTGGACAGAGTACAGCAAGGCCTACACCAGGAGAAGCGAATTTCAAGCCAAGTAATTTTTCTTCAAAAAGAAATTAAGGTGGTACTTCTCTCTCAGCCGTCCCATCTTCCTCCACCGAAGAGTATTTTCTCAGCATCGCTCATCCTTCATCTAGGTGGGCGCAGCGAAGCCTGTGGTGCGGCCCGAGCATGATCCGTTGCATTTGCGGGTAACAAACACACCATGGCACCTTCTCCATCAGACTCGGCAAAGTGGGCATTCTCTTAACACGCAGTTACGAGCGTTCCGGTGGCTTACATAGATTTTAGTGAATATTCGGAGCACCTTTCGCTACATTGGATTGTTCGCTTACAAAAAAGACAACAATCCTCTGATCACTGGGTAGGAACTGACCGGAGGTCGAGCATCGAAGTCCAGGTGAGCTCTCCTTGGGTGCATACCGCTCAAAGTTGTTGTAAGGACGTCAAACGTGAGACCGGTTATGTAAAATGAGCCTAACTTCTCCGTCTGATGTCCGAATTGGGCGCTCTTTTTTTTGTTGGACAGAGTACAGCAAGGCCTACACCAGGAGAAGCGAATTTCAAGCCAAGTAATTTTTCTTCAAAAAGAAATTAAGGTGGTACTTCTCTCTCAGCCGTCCCATCTTCCTCCACCGAAGAGTATTTTCTCAGCATCGCTCATCCTTCATCTAGGTGGGCGCAGCGAAGCCTGTGGTGCGGCCCGAGCATGATCCGTTGCATTTGCGGGTAACAAACACACCATGGCACCTTCTCCATCAGACTCGGCAAAGTGGGCATTCTCTTAACACGCAGTTACGAGCGTTCCGGTGGCTTACATAGATTTTAGTGAATATTCGGAGCACCTTTCGCTACATTGGATTGTTCGCTTACAAAAAAGACAACAATCCTCTGATCACTGGGTAGGAACTGACCGGAGGTCGAGCATCGAAGTCCAGGTGAGCTCTCCTTGGGTGCATACCGCTCAAAGTTGTTGTAAGGACGTCAAACGTGAGACCGGTTATGTAAAATGAGCCTAACTTCTCCGTCTGATGTCCGAATTGGGCGCTCTTTTTTTTGTTGGACAGAGTACAGCAAGGCCTACACCAGGAGAAGCGAATTTCAAGCCAAGTAATTTTTCTTCAAAAAGAAATTAAGGTGGTACTTCTCTCTCAGCCGTCCCATCTTCCTCCACCGAAGAGTATTTTCTCAGCATCGCTCATCCTTCATCTAGGTGGGCGCAGCGAAGCCTGTGGTGCGGCCCGAGCATGATCCGTTGCATTTGCGGGGTAACAAACACACCATGGCACCTTCTCCATCAGACTCGGCAAAGTGGGCATTCTCTTAACACGCAGTTACGAGCGTTCCGGTGGCTTACATAGATTTTAGTGAATATTCGGAGCACCTTTCGCTACATTGGATTGTTCGCTTACAAAAAAGACAACAATCCTCTGATCACTGGGTAGGAACTGACCGGAGGTCGAGCATCGAAGTCCAGGTGAGCTCTCCTTGGGTGCATACCGCTCAAAGTTGTTGTAAGGACGTCAAACGTGAGACCGGTTATGTAAAATGAGCCTAACTTCTCCGTCTGATGTCCGAATTGGGCGCTCTTTTTTTGTTGGACAGAGTACAGCAAGGCCTACACCAGGAGAAGCGAATTTCAAGCCAAGTAATTTTTCTTCAAAAAGAAATTAAGGTGGTACTTCTCTCTCAGCCGTCCCATCTTCCTCCACCGAAGAGTATTTTCTCAGCATCGCTCATCCTTCATCTAGGTGGGCGCAGCGAAGCCTGTGGTGCGGCCCGAGCATGATCCGTTGCATTTGCGGGTAACAAACACACCATGGCACCTTCTCCATCAGACTCGGCAAAGTGGGCATTCTCTTAACACGCAGTTACGAGCGTTCCGGTGGCTTACATAGATTTTAGTGAATATTCGGAGCACCTTTCGCTACATTGGATTGTTCGCTTACAAAAAAGACAACAATCCTCTGATCACTGGGTAGGAACTGACCGGAGGTCGAGCATCGAAGTCCAGGTGAGCTCTCCTTGGGTGCATACCGCTCAAAGTTGTTGTAAGGACGTCAAACGTGAGACCGGTTATGTAAAATGAGCCTAACTTCTCCGTCTGATGTCCGAATTGGGCGCTCTTTTTTTTGTTGGACAGAGTACAGCAAGGCCTACACCAGGAGAAGCGAATTTCAAGCCAAGTAATTTTTCTTCAAAAAGAAATTAAGGTGGTACTTCTCTCTCAGCCGTCCCATCTTCCTCCACCGAAGAGTATTTTCTCAGCATCGCTCATCCTTCATCTAGGTGGGCGCAGCGAAGCCTGTGGTGCGGCCCGAGCATGATCCGTTGCATTTGCGGGTAACAAACACACCATGGCACCTTCTCCATCAGACTCGGCAAAGTGGGCATTCTCTTAACACGCAGTTACGAGCGTTCCGGTGGCTTACATAGATTTTAGTGAATATTCGGAGCACCTTTCGCTACATTGGATTGTTCGCTTACAAAAAAGACAACAATCCTCTGATCACTGGGTAGGAACTGACCGGAGGTCGAGCATCGAAGCCAGGTGAGCTCTCCTTGGGTGCATACCGCTCAAAGTTGTTGTAAGGACGTCAAACGTGAGACCGGTTATGTAAAATGAGCCTAACTTCTCCGTCTGATGTCCGAATTGGGCGCTCTTTTTTTGTTGGACAGAGTACAGCAAGGCCTACACCAGGAGAAGCGAATTTCAAGCCAAGTAATTTTTCTTCAAAAGAAATTAAGGTGGTACTTCTCTCTCAGCCGTCCCATCTTCCTCCACCGAAGAGTATTTTCTCAGCATCGCTCATCCTTCATCTAGGTGGGCGCAGCGAAGCCTGTGGTGCGGCCCGAGCATGATCCGTTGCATTTGCGGGTAACAAACACACCATGGCACCTTCTCCATCAGACTCGGCAAAGTGGGCATTCTCTTAACACGCAGTTACGAGCGTTCCGGTGGCTTACATAGATTTTAGTGAATATTCGGAGCACCTTTCGCTACATTGGATTGTTCGCTTACAAAAAAGACAACAATCCTCTGATCACTGGGTAGGAACTGACCGGAGGTCGAGCATCGAAGTCCAGGTGAGCTCTCCTTGGGTGCATACCGCTCAAAGTTGTTGTAAGGACGTCAAACGTGAGACCGGTTATGTAAAATGAGCCTAACTTCTCCGTCTGATGTCCGAATTGGGCGCTCTTTTTTTTTGTTGGACAGAGTACAGCAAGGCCTACACCAGGAGAAGCGAATTTCAAGCCAAGTAATTTTTCTTCAAAAAGAAATTAAGGTGGTACTTCTCTCTCAGCCGTCCCATCTTCCTCCACCGAAGAGTATTTTCTCAGCATCGCTCATCCTTCATCTAGGTGGGCGCAGCGAAGCCTGTGGTGCGGCCCGAGCATGATCCGTTGCATTTGCGGGTAACAAACACACCATGGCACCTTCTCCATCAGACTCGGCAAAGTGGGCATTCTCTTAACACGCAGTTACGAGCGTTCCGGTGGCTTACATAGATTTTAGTGAATATTCGGAGCACCTTTCGCTACATTGGATTGTTCGCTTACAAAAAAA
This sequence comes from Eragrostis nindensis, assembly GCA_012490785.1. NCBI lineage: Eukaryota > Viridiplantae > Streptophyta > Magnoliopsida > Poales > Poaceae > Eragrostis > Eragrostis nindensis. Next base: position 63,669 of record JAAXCT010002495.1, read on the forward strand.
GACAACAATCCTCTGATCACTGGGTAGGAACTGACCGGAGGTCGAGCATCGAAGTCCAGGTGAGCTCTCCTTGGGTGCATACCGCTCAAAGTTGTTGTAAGGACGTCAAACGTGAGACCGGTTATGTAAAATGAGCCTAACTTCTCCGTCTGATGTCCGAATTGGGCGCTCTTTTTTTTGTTGGACAGAGTACAGCAAGGCCTACACCAGGAGAAGCGAATTTCAAGCCAAGTAATTTTCTTCAAAAAGAAATTAAGGTGGTACTTCTCTCTCAGCCGTCCCATCTTCCTCCACCGAAGAGTATTTTCTCAGCATCGCTCATCCTTCATCTAGGTGGGCGCAGCGAAGCCTGTGGTGCGGCCCGAGCATGATCCGTTGCATTGCGGGTAACAAACACACCATGGCACCTTCTCCATCAGACTCGGCAAAGTGGGCATTCTCTTAACACGCAGTTACGAGCGTTCCGGTGGCTTACATAGATTTTAGTGAATATTCGGAGCACCTTTCGCTACATTGGATTGTTCGCTTACAAAAAAGACAACAATCCTCTGATCACTGGGTAGGAACTGACCGGAGGTCGAGCATCGAAGCCCAGGTGAGCTCTCCTGGGGTGCATACCGCTCAAAGTTGTTGTAAGGACGTCAAACGTGAGACCGGTTATGTAAAATGAGCCTAACTTCTCCGTCTGATGTCCGAATTGGGCGCTCTTTTTTTGTTGGACAGAGTACAGCAAGGCCTACACCAGGAGAAGCGAATTTCAAGCCAAGTAATTTTTCTTCAAAAAGAAATTAAGGTGGTACTTCTCTCTCAGCCGTCCCATCTTCCTCCACCGAAGAGTATTTTCTCAGCATCGCTCATCCTTCATCTAGGTGGGCGCAGCGAAGCCTGTGGTGCGGCCCGAGCATGATCCGTTGCATTTGCGGGTAACAAACACACCATGGCACCTTCTCCATCAGACTCGGCAAAGTGGGCATTCTCTTAACACGCAGTTACGAGCGTTCCGGTGGCTTACATAGATTTTAGTGAATATTCGGAGCACCTTTCGCTACATTGGATTGTTCGCTTACAAAAAAGACAACAATCCTCTGATCACTGGGTAGGAACTGACCGGAGGTCGAGCATCGAAGTCCAGGTGAGCTCTCCTTGGGTGCATACCGCTCAAAGTTGTTGTAAGGACGTCAAACGTGAGACCGGTTATGTAAAATGAGCCTAACTTCTCCGTCTGATGTCCGAATTGGGCGCTCTTTTTTTTGTTGGACAGAGTACAGCAAGGCCTACACCAGGAGAAGCGAATTTCAAGCCAAGTAATTTTCTTCAAAAAGAAATAAGGTGGTACTTCTCTCTCAGCCGTCCCATCTTCCTCCACCGAAGAGTATTTCTCAGCATCGCTCATCCTTCATCTAGGTGGGCGCAGCGAAGCCTGTGGTGCGGCCCGAGCATGATCCGTTGCATTTGCGGGTAACAAACACACCATGGCACCTTCTCCATCAGACTCGGCAAAGTGGGCATTCTCTTAACACGCAGTTACGAGCGTTCCGGTGGCTTACATAGATTTTAGTGAATATTCGGAGCACCTTTCGCTACATTGGATTGTTCGCTTACAAAAAAGACAACAATCCTCTGATCACTGGGTAGGAACTGACGGAGGTCGAGCATCGCATCGAAGCCCAGGTGAGCTCTCCTTGGGTGCATACCGCTCAAAGTTGTTGTAAGGACGTCAAACGTGAGACCGGTTATGTAAAATGAGCCTAACTTCTCCGTCTGATGTCCGAATTGGGCGCTCTTTTTTTGTTGGACAGAGTACAGCAAGGCCTACACCAGGAGAAGCGAATTTCAAGCCAAGTAATTTTTTTCAAAAAGAAATTAAGGTGGTACTTCTCTCTCAGCCGTCCCATCTTCCTCCACCGAAGAGTATTTTCTCAGCATCGCTCATCCTTCATCTAGGTGGGCGCAGAAGCCTGTGGTGCGGCCCGAGCATGATCCGTTGCATTTGCGGGTAACAAAACACACCATGGCACCTTCTCCATCAGACTCGGCAAAGTGGGCATTCTCTTAACACGCAGTTACGAGCGTTCCGGTGGCTTACATAGATTTTAGTGAATATTCGGAGCACCTTTCGCTACATTGGATTGTTCGCTTACAAAAAAGACAACAATCCTCTGATCACTGGGTAGGAACTGACCGGAGGTCGAGCATCGAAGTCCAGGTGAGCTCTCCTTGGGTGCATACCGCTCAAAGTTGTTGTAAGGACGTCAAACGTGAGACCGGTTATGTAAAATGAGCCTAACTTCTCCGTCTGATGTCCGAATTGGGCGCTCTTTTTTTGTTGGACAGAGTACAGCAAGGCCTACACCAGGAGAAGCGAATTTCAAGCCAAGTAATTTTTCTTCAAAAAGAAATTAAGGTGGTACTTCTCTCTCAGCCGTCCCATCTTCCTCCACCGAAGAGTATTTTCTCAGCATCGCTCATCCTTCATCTAGGTGGGCGCAGCGAAGCCTGTGGTGCGGCCCGAGCATGATCCGTTGCATTTGCGGGTAACAAACACACCATGGCACCTTCTCCATCAGACTCGGCAAAGTGGGCATTCTCTTAACAAGCAGTTACGAGCGTTCCGGTGGCTTACATAGATTTTAGTGAATATTCGGAGCACCTTTCGCTACATTGGATTGTTCGCTTACAAAAAAACAACAATCCTCTGATCACTGGGTAGGAACTGACCGGAGGTCGAGCATCGAAGCCAGGTGAGCTCTCCTTGGGTGCATACCGCTCAAAGTTGTTGTAAGGACGTCAAACGTGAGACGGTGGTTATGTAAAATGAGCCTAACTTCTCCGTCTGATGTCCGAATTGGGCGCTCTTTTTTTTGTTGGACAGAGTACAGCAAGGCTACACCAGAGAGAAGCGAATTTCAAGCCAAGTAATTTTCTTCAAAAAGAAATTAAGGTGGTACTTCTCTCTCAGCCGTCCCATCTTCCTCCACCGAAGAGTATTTTCTCAGCATCGCTCATCCTTCATCTAGGTGGGCGCAGCGAAGCCTGTGGTGCGGCCCGAGCATGATCCGTTGCATTTGCGGGTAACAAACACACCATGGCACCTTCTCCATCAGACTCGGCAAAGTGGGCATTCTCTTAACACGCAGTTACGAGCGTTCCGGTTGGCTTACATAGATTTTAGTGAATATTCGGAGCACCTTTCGCTACATTGGATTGTTCGCTTACAAAAAAGACAACAATCCTCTGATCACTGGGTAGGAAATGACCGGAGGTCGAGCATCGAAGTCCAGGTGAGCTCTCCTTGGGTGCATACCGCTCAAAGTTGTTGTAAGGACGTCAAACGTGAGACCGGTTATGTAAAATGAGCCTAACTTCTCCGTCTGATGTCCGAATTGGGCGCTCTTTTTTTGTTGGACAGAGTACAGCAAGGCCTACCAGGAGAAGCGAATTTCAAGCCAAGTAATTTTTCTTCAAAAAGAAATTAAGGTGGTACTTCTCTCTCAGCCGTCCCATCTTCCTCCACCGAAGAGTATTCTCAGCATCGCTCATCCTTCATCTAGGTGGGCGCAGCGAAGCCTGGGTGCGGCCCGAGCATGATCCGTTGCATTTGCGGGTTAACAAACACACCATGGCACCTTCTCCATCAGACTCGGCAAAGTGGGCATTCTCTTAACACGCAGTTACGAGCGTTCCGGTGGCTTACATAGATTTTAGTGAATATTCGGGCAGCACCTTTCGCTACATTGGATTGTTCGCTTACAAAAAAGACAACAATCCTCTGATCACTGGGTAGGAACTGACCGGAGGTCGAGCATCGAAGCCCAGGTGAGCTCTCCTTGGGTGCATACCGCTCAAAGTTGTTGTAAGGACGTCAAACGTGAGACCGGTTATGTAAAATGAGCCTAACTTCTCCGTCTGATGTCCGAATTGGGCGCTCTTTTTTTTGTTGGACAGAGTACAGCAAGGCCTACACCAGGAGAAGCGAATTTCAAGCCAAGTAATTTTTCTTCAAAAAGAAATTAAGGTGGTGGGTACTTCCTCTCAGCCGTCCCATCTTCCTCCACCGAAGAGTATTTTCTCAGCATCGCTCATCCTTCATCTAGGTGGGCGCAGCGAAGCCTGTGGTGCGGCCCGAGCATGATCCGTTGCGTTTGCGGGTAACAAACACACCATGGCACCTTCTCCATCAGACTCGGCAAAGTGGGCATTCTCTTAACACGCAGTTACGAGCGTTCCGGTGGCTTACATAGATTTTAGTGAATATTCGGAGCACCTTTCGCTACATTGGATTGTTCGCTTACAAAAAAAGACAACAATCCTCTGATCACGGGTAGGAACTGACCGGAGGTCGAGCATCGAAGCCAGGTGAGCTCTCCTTGGGTGCATACCGCTCAAAGTTGTGGTAAAGGACGTCAAACGTGAGACCGGTTATGTAAAATGAGCCTAACTTCTCCGTCTGATGTCCGAATTGGGCGCTCTTTTTTTGTTGGACAGAGTACAGCAAGGCCTACACCGGAGAAGCGAATTTCAAGCCAAGTAATTTTCTCAAAAAGAAATAATTAAGGTGGTACTTCTCTCTCAGCCGTCCCATCTTCTCCACCGAAGAGTATTTTCTCAGCATCGCTCATCCTTCATCTAGGTGGGCGCAGCGAAGCCTGTGGTGCGGCCCGAGCATGATCCGTTGCATTTGCGGGGTAACAAACAACCATGGCACCTTCTCCATCAGACTCGGCAAAGTGGGCATTCTCTTAACAGCAGGTTACGAGGCGTTCCGGTGGCTTACATAGATTTTAGTGAATATTCGGAGCACCTTTCGCTACATGGATTGTTCGCTTACAAAAAAGACAACAATCCTCTGATCACTGGGTAGGAACTGACCGGAGGTCGAGCATCGAAGCCCAGGTGAGCTCTCCTTGGGTGCATACCGCTCAAAGTTGTTGTAAGGACGTCAAACGTGAGACCGGTTATGTAAAATGAGCCTAACTTCTCCGTCTGATGTCCGAATTGGGCGCTCTTTTTTTGGTGGACAGAGTACAGCAACAGGCATACCACAGGACCTAGAAGCGAATTTAAAGCCAAGTAATTTTCTTCAAAAAGAAATTAAGGTGGGTACTTCTCTCTCAGCCGTCCATCTCCTACACGAAGAGTATTTTTCAGCATCGCTCATCCTTCATCTAGGTGGGAGCAGCGAAGCTGTGGTGCGGCCCGAGCATGATCCGTTGCATCATGTGGGGTAACAAACACACCATGGCACCTTCTCCATCAGACTCGGCAAAGGGGCATTCTCTTAACACGCAGTTACGAGCGTTCCGGTGGCTACATAGATTTTAGTGAATATTCGGAGCACATTCGCTACATTGGATTGTTCGCTTACAAAAAAGACAACAATCCTCTGATCACTGGGTAGGAAATGACCGGAGGTCGAGCATCGAAGCCCAGGTGAGCTCTCCTTGGGTGCACTACCGCTCAAAGTTGTTGTTAAGGACGTCAAACGTGAGACCGGTTATGTAAAATGAGCCTAACTTCTCCGTCTGATGTCCGAATTGGGCGCTCTTTTTTTGGTTGGACAGAGTACAGCAAGGCCTACACCAGGAGAAGCGAATTTCAAGCCAAGTAATTTTCTTCAAAAGAAATTAAGGTGGTACTTCTCTCTCAGCCGTCCCATTTCCTCCCACCGAAGAGTATTTTCTCAGCATCGCTCATCCTTCATCTAGGTGGGCGCAGCGAAGCCTGTGGTGCGGCCCGAGCATGATCCGTTGCATTTGCGGGTAACAAACACACCATGGCACCTTCTCCATCAGACTCGGCAAAGTGGGCATTCTCTTAACACGCAGTTACGAGCGTTCCGGTGGCTTACATAGATTTTAGTGAATTCGGAGCACCTTCGCTACATTGGATTGTTCGCTTACAAAAAAAAGACAACAATCCTCTGATCACTGGGTAGGAACTGACCGGAGGTCGAGCATCGAAGCCCAGGTGAGCTCTCCTTGGGTGCATACCGCTCAAAGTTGTTGTAAGGACGTCAAACGTGAGACCGGTTATGTAAAATGAGCCTAACTTCTCCGTCTGATGTCCGAATGGGCGCTCTTTTTTTTGTTGGACAGAGTACAGCAAGGCCTACACCAGGAGAGAAGAAGCGAATTTCAAGCCAAGTAATTTTTCTTCAAAAAGAAATAAGGTGGTGACTTCTCTCTAGCCGTCCCATCTCCCTCCACCGAAGAGTATTTTCTCAGCATCGTCATCCTTCATCTAGGTGGGCGCAGCGAAGCCTGTGGTGCGGTGCGGCCCGAGCATAGGTGTTTCCGTTGCCGTTTGCGAGGTACAAACACACCATGGCACCTTCTCCATCAGACTCGGCAAAGTGGGCATTCTCTAACACGCAGTTACGAGCGTTCGGTGGCTACATAGATTTTAGTGAATATTCGGAGCACTTTCGCTACAGGATTGTTCGCTTACAAAAAAGACAACAATCCTCTGATCACTGGGTAGGAAATGACCGGAGGTCGAGCATCGAAGCCAGGTGAGCTCTCCTGGGTGCATACCGCTCAAAGTTGTTGTAAGGACGTCAAACGTGAGAACCGGTTATGTAAAATGAGCCTAAACTTCTCCGTCGATGTCCGAATTGGGCGCTCTTTTTTTTTGTTGGACAGAGTACAGCAAGGCCTACACCAGAGAGAAGCGAATTTCAAGCCAAGTAATTTTCTTCAAAAAGAAATTTAAGGTGGACTTCTCTCTCAGCCGTCCATCTCCTCCAACGAAGAGTATTTCTCAGCATCGCTCATCCTTCATCTAGGGGGCGCAGCGAAGCCTGTGTGGTGGGCACGAGCATGATCCGTTGGTTTGCGGAGGGGTAACAAAACACACCATGGCCTTACTCCATCCAGACTCGGCAAAGTGGGCATTTCTTAACACGCAGTTACGAGCGTTCCGGTGGCTTACATAGATTTTAGTGAATATTCGGAGCACCTTTCGCTACATTGGATTGTTCGCTTACAAAAAGAACAACAATCCATGATCACTGGGTAGGAACTGACCGGAGGTCGAGCATCGAAGCCCAGGTGAGCTCTCCTTGGTGCATACCGCTCAAAGTTTTGTAAGGACGTCAAACGTGAGACCGGTTATGTAAAATGAGCCTAACTTCTCGTCTGATGTCCGAATGGGCGCTCTTTTTTTTGTTGGACAGAGTACAGCAAGGCCTACACCAGGAGAAGCGAATTTCAAGCAAGTAATTTTTCTTCAAAAGAAATTAAGGTGGGTACTTCTCTCTCAGCCGTCCCATCTTCCTCCACCGAAGAGTATTTTCTCAGCATCGCTCATCCTTCATCTAGGTGGGCGCAGCGAAGCCGTGGT